>VZTD01003694.1:16063-72274 GCA_013397725.1 Rhagologus leucostigma | reverse complement strand
GGCCCTGATAGTGCACATTCATTACCAGCTCCAGGATCCACCGCAATCAGGAACCTTCCCTGGCAGCATTAAATATTCATTTCCCAATGAACTTCCATTTCGCTGTCCCCCCCCCTACCCCCCCGCCAAAAAGGAAGATTGTGTTTAAAATTTTACAGGGGAAGAAGTTGCAGCAGCGTTTAGCAAGCCAGCAGTTCATGCTAAAACAACTCCTTCCAGAAAATGATCAGCGTTTTTGGAGCGAGGTTGGGACCAGCAGCGTCACCCAGACCGGCGGTAAGAGCCTCCACGGGCACCTGGGACTGCACAGGAGAGCAGCAATTACCTGCCCCGAGCACTGAACAAATCCAACACAGCACAGCAGCTCCTGCAGGCCAAAAAGGGGGGAAAGAATCCCATTTGTGGCAGGAGAGCCAGCGGCTGGGGCCGGGCTGGGCTGGGCTTCTGTGGCAGCGAGGCTTCGAGGTCCCAGTTAGGGTCTGGCTGCCCCCGTGGGAGATGGGTGACGCCTCTCTCTGCACTCATCAGGGCCTGACAGAGCACAGGGACTGAGGCTGGGGGTTAACTGCCTGGAATACCGGGAGAACTGGCAGCAATCTTGACTTTTTGCCAACTCATGACACCGTGAGGAGCGACAGGTTCTGGGAGAGGCTGTTCACAGAGGCTTCAGACACGGCTTTATAACACTTCATGTCACAAAAGACTCCGAGTTTAACAGGAGTCTATACAGCATTATTCAGCAACCCTCCATTATCCTATGAATTACAAATCCCCCATTTTCTGGATCTATATAAAGCAAAGGGCGTAACCTCATCACACTGGAGAAGGTGAGTGTGCCGAGAGTTCTCCCTCCTACCTGTGGTATTTTTATCAGAGATGTCTTTAAAAATATCTCTCAAAGAAAGTCTCTTATGCAAGAAGTTAGACAGCTGAGGACTCCTGAAGTGCAGTCTAGTTGTATCAAAGGAAACTCCGCCACCAGGGATGGTTTCACCCCTGGTACCTAAAAGGATAAACTGCACAAACACAGTGACCAACCTGCTGAAAAGGGCTCATCCTGGAAGCTGCGTGATGGGACAGCTCTGAAGGAGGAAAGTATCAGGCTAAGTATTCCTGCTGAGAGAGTTGAAGTTGTTCAGCCTGGAGAAGGCTCCAGGGAGACCTTAGAGCTCCTTCTAGTGCCTAAAAGGGCTCCAAGAGAGCTGGAGAGGGACTTCAGACAAAGGCATGGAATGACAGGGTGGGGGAATGGCCTTAAGCTGAAGGAGAGCAGGGTTAGACGGGATGGAAGGTCACTGGGAAGGAATCCCTCCCTGTGAGGGTGGGCAGGCCCTGGCACAGGGTGCCCAGAGCAGCTGTGGCTGCCCCTGGATCCCTGGCAGTGCCCAAGGCCAGGCTGGACGGGGCTGGGAGCAGCCTGGGACAGTGGGAGGTGTCCCTGCCCACGGCAGGGGTGGCACTGGATGGGCTTTAAGGACCCTCCAAACCCAAACCCTTCTGTGATTCTCTAAGGACCCAAGAGCAGAAATAACACATTTCCTGCCTCCCTGATCCCCATTTCTTTCATGACTAATGCTGAATGAAGGCTTGAAAAGGAGATGGGGTCCCCCCACTATCTCGGAGTCACGGAGCCAGCTCGGGGTCTCAGGTGAGCCAGAGCACAGGCACTGAGCAGAGCCCAGCCAAACCCAGCCTTACCTCACGCTGGGCTCTCCGTGCCCCGTGCCAAATCAAGCAGGAAGCAGACGACTGGAACTTGTCTGCTGTAAAACTTGTTCAGTCATATCCCATAAAAATACCTGAGTGCCCACCTGCGGACACCGGAGCTGCCACCTCAACTTCCAGGCCATTTAACACCTAAATACTCCCCAGTTCCGAGCCCTCTGATGTCTTAACCGTGTCCTTATTGCTAGAATTAGCAGGACAAAAGATGGCCACCAAAAAGCCACCAGTATCACTTTGATCTTCATTCACACAGCAGCAAAGGAAATCAGTTCTGCTCTTTCTTCTCGGGAAAATGATCTCCAGTGCTCCTCTGGCAGCCAAAATACAGCACGGATTTTGTAAGGGGAGCATTCCTGGGCATCCTGGAATCATGGAATCACAGAAGGGTTTGGGTTGGAAGGGACATTAAAGCCCATCCAGTGCCACCCCTGCCATGGGCAGGGACACCTCCCACTGTCCCAGGCTGCTCCCAGCCCCGTCCAGCCTGGCCTTGGGCACTGCCAGGGATCGAGGGGCAGCCACAGCTGCTCTGGGCACCCTGTGCCAGGGCCTGCCCTCCCAGGATTTTGGGCAGTTGCTGAGAACCTGAACTCGGCTTTCCCTGTCTCCTCAGGGCTGGTACAGCACAGAACACAGCGAGCCCCCACATTCACCAGCTCCTTATTTCAAGCAGAACGCAAAGCCCTCAAGCCTGACTCTGCTGCACGGACTCAGCACAGCAGCTCCTTGGATACACTCTGGGCTGGAGCAAATCCAGTGGCAGAGAGGTCTCGGCGGAGGATCCCGGCACAGGAACAGCTTTTCAACACCGGGCAGGGCTGGCTGATCCAAACTCAAGATATTCCTGTCCAAGACAGCTTCTCTGTAACCACCAACATTCGCACACAAATATGCTGTGAATGCTCCAACAAGGGCAGAGGAACGCAGGGGAGCACTGAGCTTACCCTGCATTCATGGGCAGAGCTGCACCCAGAACACAGCAAACAGCATCTCCCAGATACCAAAGGTGATGGCAAACAGTTAAACCACTTAATGGTGGAAGTGGCTCAGAGGAGGTGGCAAAGGAACCAAGGGAATGTTAATAATGCTGTCATTACCACAACAACCAGTAAAGCAGAAGCAGTGACGCTGGGAAAGGTGCAGAAATTAAGGAATTCTAATTGCAGCAAAGGGCTGAGGTGCAGCGAGAAGGCTGAAGAGCCACTTCTCTCCCACATCCCCCATCCAAACCGGCAGGTCTAACAGAAAATGGAGATCAGCCTTAAACCTCTCCCCAGTTCCCAAGGGATCTGCGTGTCTTGTCCAAACACACCGTGCCAAATGGAACGATTCTAAGTCTGGAAATGCACAATTCACAGGAAGAAATCCTATCATCTCATCTCAGGAAACTCGGAATGTTCCTGTTTATGGCACTGCCTTGCCCCATGTTGTAAAATACCCAGCATGAATCATTTGGCACCGCTGCTGTTTCTCTAGAAGGCCTAAACACGGGGCTTCTTCCCCTCACTTTTGAGTCTGTAATTCAGTATCAAGGTGGGAAATGAGTATTTTTGCATTTTACTTAAATGCCAGAAAAACATTTGCTGCTTTTCTAGCAGGAATGAGTCACTTTGGCTCCAATAAGGTGCTTTTCCAAAGCTTTTTAGCAGCACTGTCACCTTGCTAATGCTCTAGAGCTAAACACCAAGCACTGTCTGCTGGGATCCCCCAGACTTTACAAACACTGCAGCAGAACCAACCCACCCAGCCCTGCAGGAGCTGGAAACCTCAGAGCTAAATAAAATCCCCAAGCCCAGGGAGAAGCATTAAAGCCAGGAATATCTTCACTCCTGGAGAGGTTATACTTTCCAAACGCCTTGAATTTGGTAGATCTGGGACAGTTTTGCAAAATATGCCTGTGATGTTCAAAATCTACCCCTCATGACACACACTGTGCTGTGTAAACCACTCCTCTTTTCTCACAGGCCCCCAGAAACAAGCAGCCAAGGGGCAAAAGCCACTAAAACTGCAAATTTCCTCTGCCCCTGCCCATGCTGGAGCACAAGGAAGGGCAGGAGAAAGCAGTTCCCACCCCCATGTAGGGACCCACTTCACAGGACAAATACAACATCTGAATTACAGCCACGACCCTGGAGCTCCTCAGCTGAGGCATTAAAACAGGTTTACAGAAATTAGGGGTAGGTGAATGGTATCCCCATCCTGCTGTGCTCATCCTCCACCCCAAATCCCAGCTGGCCATTCTGGGAGCCCTCCCCAGCTCCCTCCACCAAGCCTGGCCCGCCGGCTGCTCTCCCACATGTGGAAGAAGTTCCTTATCCTCAGCATCCATCCAAACTCCTGTCTGGGCTCAGATCCCCAGGCAGCCCCACCAGCTCCCTGTCCCATCCCAAACGGGTACCAAGGCTTCTCCTTGGGTTCATTTGCAATTTTCCAAAGAGGAAAATGATGAAGACCAAATGTTTCAGTGTGGATCCAGGGACATGAGGCTTCTCCAGGTGCCAAAAGCCACCTCCAGCTGCTGTCCAAGGAGTTCTTGCCCAGCAAGCTGGGACCAAAGGCCACACCACGTCTTTGGGAGGTGATGGCTGCAAAGACTCCAGCCCCAGGTCACCACAAGGCCTGGAGACACCCTTCCCACTGGAGTGGGAGAAACACTTTCACTAGACGCAAAATATAGAATCATGGAATCATAGAATGGTTTGGGTCAGAAGGGACCTTAAAGATCGTCTCATCCCATCCCCTGCCATGGGCAGGGACACCTTCCACCAGACCAGGGTGCTCAGAGCTCCGTCCAGCCTGGCTCTGAACACCTCCAGGGATGGGGAACCCCAAACTCCTCCCCACATAAATACACACCCAGGCACCAGCTACGTGCAAACCAGTGTTTGCCCTTTACTGGGGCAACCTCTGCCCCGCCATTAGGACAGATGAAGGATCCTGCACGGACAAAACCCTTCCTACCCCCAGGAATTACTTCTGTTTCCCTACACAGGCAGTGGGGTTGGCGCAGGGGCTCCAAGAGGGGCTGGCTGTGGTTGAGGCAGCTCAGCAGCACACCAGGGATGACCTGTGGCAGTGCCAGCTCCCACTCACTGCTCTGCAGTTTGGCACCACGGCACAGGAGCCGTGTCCGTGCGCGCGTCCCCTCCGGCCCAGCCCCTCTGCATGGGGGGCCCGAGCTTCACACGTTAACAGCCCCCTCGGGACAAAGCCTGGGAGTTTCTTAATTAAGTCCAAGTGAAAGGCAGCCCACAAGCATCCCACTTACATCCCGGGAGTAGCTCTGTCTGGACTTCAAACGCCCGGAGCACTGCCCGGCAGCCCGGCCTCAATAGCTGCTCCGGGATTTTCCTCCTGTGAATGGGAATGCCCGGCCTCCTCCCGGCCTCTTCAGCTTCCTCTCATTTCCCTCGCGTTTTAGACGTGTCTCTGGGATAGAGAGGAGGGAACAAAGGGGCTGCTTGTGTGACAGGAGCCCTCGGAGGGGCTGTGTTTCAGTCCACCCTTCTCCAAAGCAGGGCAGTGTCTGGAGAGCTCTTTAGGAGTTTTCGTCTCATTAACATTTCCATCAGGGATCAAAGAATATATTAAAAAAATATCTAAGTACAATTCCTGCTACAGAATGGGAATATATAAGAAAACCTGCTCAGATGCCTTTCCCTGATCCCTGGCATTATTGTTGGACAATTGTCTCCTCATGAACCCAGCTTTTATTCCCACCGAACCCCGCGCAAGTCTCGGCACAGCCATCCCACCAAGCCCCTGCTCCCCTGCACCTTTTCCATCGTCAGGGCCGAGCTGCCCCGTGTTCCTCCCAAACAGATCCCAGTTATCCCCCGGCAGTAAGTCACCGGGAGCAGGAATTGCTTTAGTGTCGCCCCTCGGAGCAGCCGCCGGGGGTGGGCTGGGAGCCGGGATGAATACTAAGGAAGCACTGAGGCATCGCAGGCGGGACGGGGCAGGATTTTCTCCTGGTAGGAAGCAAATCAGGGAGCTCTGCGTGTCCCAGATGAGCCTTTTCCTTCCTCCTCCTCCTTGGGTGCCTCCTGGCACGAGCCCTGCCCGTGTGGGAGCTGCCACACCTGGAGCCGCGTCCCGGCCCCGCCGCAGGACCCACACCCACACCCGGCCCCATCCACGATTCCTCCCCGGCTCATTAGGGATGCCCAGCAACACCCCGCGGACAAAGCCACGGCAAACAAAGTGTGGGGAGAAGGGGGAAGGGGGGAGAAGGGGATTTTTTTTCCCCCTTTTTTTCAAAAGAAAGGAGTGCGAAGGAATTCCTCATTCACTGATCTGTAGAATACATTAATATCCCAAGTGTTGGCACAGCCTCCCATGCTCGGGGGACCAACAATGCGAGCAATGACTCCGAGTCTGGGATCTTCAAATAAACCACCCCTGCTGTCATGGCCACCAGGAAAGAGAATAACAGCAATATTAGCTGACCTTCATTTTGTTGTTTCCCCAGACCTGACTGCTAGACCTCTGTTTGCCTGTTACTAGGATTTCTTGGCTGAAAAATGTGAGCATTTCCTAGAGGATAAAGAGGCAGTTTATTAGGTAAATAAACCAGGCCCTAAGCAGCCTCTGCTGCTTGATAATGAGGAGGGAAGGAAAGGCCCAGACCTCCCTGCACCACCTAAAATAACCCCAATCAAGGCTCTCTAACTAACACCACACGCATATTTTTTAACAGACAGTTAATGAACAAGAGAAGGTCACTCCAGCCGAGCCAACTTGTGCTCAAAACCATTTGCTGAGAAAACTATAGGCCATAAAAATCCCAGCAGGCACTGTCTGTATCCTATAAAACTGTCCCTCTGTGGAAGCAGAAAGAAGTTTAAAATAAGCATATTCTTTCAGGCTTCTGACAAAAGACAGCATCGAGGGGAAGATGTTTACAGAGGAGGGGTGGGGAAGGAGAGACCGGGGACACTCCGGCATCATTCCCTGCTCACCTCAGCCCCAGGAGCCGCAGTGATTAACATAATTAATTATCAGGCCCATAACGACCCAAGGGTGAGGTGCAAGCCTGCAGCACCTCCCTCAAAAGGCTATTGCAAATTAGAGGCAAGTTTTCCAAGTTTTCCCAATGCATCTCACAGATAAATGTAATAACCAGACGGGTTCAGGAAGGATGGCTTGGAAAATGAAGTTTCCACTGAAACAGAGCTAGTGGTACTGTTCTCCTTGCCAACAGAGCAATGTTCTGGTGCAAGTTTTTTGAATATTTAGGAGATAAGTATTACACAGGAGCTACTGTGTGCTACAACCCCTCTGGGGACACAACCACAATGCAGCCAGCGCCCCACAAGTCACAGCCTCACACCTGCACAGCCCAGAACCCACTAGAATGCCACACCAAAGTCACAAGGTGGTCATCCTGCAGCAGAAACAAACCCCTTCCCTCCCCACCCCACATTTCTGAAGCAGACAGGCTGCATATTCCAGCAGCCAACCCCACTGTGCTGCTGCAGACCTGCGGCAGGAGAGCACTGAATGCCACGAGGTGAGAGCTGCACAAACATCTTGATTTTCACCTTAAGTCAATACATTTTCTGAAGCAACACCAGAAATGCCCCCCCGCCCCCAGACCTGACAAACCCCCGACAAGGGCAGGGCTTTCTTACTGCTCTTCCCATGTGCCTGAGGACACTTTTCCTCCAGTCCACTGGCACGACGGCAGGAATCCTACTGCATTTTTACAAAGCAAGAAATATTTGAGATCACAGCCCCCGTTGATTTATATCCCCGGATTCTGGTGGGATCAGCATCCTCCACGCATCTCACAAAGCCCTGAAGAGACAACATAACCACTTGTCCCTAGCAGACTAATTTCTCCACTGACCACATCCTCCGTGCATTGTTGTGTCCCTGCAGTGCCCGGGGCTTGGGAAGCAGAATTCCAGATGCTGGACCCTCTCTCTGCCCAGGCACTGTGTGCTCAGCACAGCTCTGGCTCGGGGTGGATTCAGGGTAACACGACCACGAGAGGCTGTAGAAGGCTCGGCATTTGGGAGCCAAAGATTAAGGCAGAATTTCAGTCTGCAGGAATTACTGCAAACATTTAACCCAGATGATTTCCCCCCTAATTTAGGTTTTAACGTGGCACAAAATCCCCGAGCCTGAACACCGCTGTATTTCAGCTCCAGATCGGGGAGAGCAATTATTTTGTTATTGAGCATATTAGGAAAGAAAAGGCAGAAGGAGGCAAGTTTGAGCCTCTTTGGTAATGTACAAATTAACACATTTCATGACCGTTTTCAGAAATATAAATTAATGATTTAATTCTGCAACATGTATCCTTGGAAACCAAGCCATAAGCAGTCACCCTTGGATATTTCAAACACAATTCTATATTTTTCAATATTGAAATACAATTAATTGCTTGGCCTTTTGCAGTGATGGACAGCTTGGGTGAGCAGGGTGCCCAGGGGTTTGTTTTACCACCAGATTTGTAGGATCTCACTACATGGGTTGACAACAGCTGCTCTAAATCTCCTGATAGGTATGAACAGGCACTAGTGAAGTTCAGTCTGTTTGAACAGCTGCATATGCAAATGTAATTAAGAAGATGTCTATTGCCTTTTGCTCCCTCTCTCCCCTCACCCTGTCTCCTGATGGGGAGGGATGGCATATCACAGCTCCAGGCTTCAACCTCTGCCCGATTTACATCTCACAGCCCAGTGCCAGGGTGTGCCACTCTCAGAGTGTCCTTAAAATCAGGGCTGTCTGACCACCCTGAGCGGGATGGAGGCTCCAGAGCAAACCAAGACTAATTAGAACATTAAAAAAAAACGGTAGAAGGGGTAGAAAACACTGGGAGCGCACCGAGGGGAAATCAGATCACGCAGAGCTAACCAGGTTAGCAGGTCAGATAATGGATTTTCTAGACAAAGGAAGTGAGATAGATCCTACCCACACAGACTTCAGCAAAGCGATACAGCACCACATGGGAAATCCTGAAATGAAAAAGTGGGGATTAGCAGAACTGGAAGGGCAGGAAACCGGTGAAAGGGGAAGCGGCGTTGAAAGAAGGATCAGAATGGATGGAGGTCACCGGCAGAGCTCCTCCAGGAATGGTCAGCAGGCTGATCTTATTAAATATTTTTATTAATGACCTTGGCACAAGAAGTAAGTGTGCTAATGAAATCTGCTGCTGACACAAAGCTGGAAAGCAGCACCAGCACACAGGAAAGCTGGGACTGAATGGGGGGGAAAATGGAGAACTGTGAAGATGAATGGAGGAAGGTTGAAATTCCACGGGATGGGAGAGGAAGCCACGCACTGGGGATAAACCATAGTTTCTGCTGTGAGTTGGAAAGAAAATGAACTTGAGTGGAAAATGTTCAAGAGTGAGAAAGGCCCAAGCAAACAGCTCAAAAGCAAAATGACCGGGGCACCAACATGCTGGAATTGCAGTGTTTCCAACAGCCTGAGAAGTGCTGGACAAGCCAGGTTAAGGGGTTTACAGAAACCCAGAATCGTGAGAAGGCTTCAGGGATGCTGCACTTGGTTCCTGTGGTTAAAAATCCAAAAGGTTTAAGTAGGAAGAAGTGTGAAAAAAGACTTGGCAGAAAACAGATTAATTTAGGAGATTAAAATGTAAAGACACTTGTTCAGCACTGCAAAACAAAAGCTGAGAGGGCACACTGAGTGATGTCTTGGACACACATATTTGAGGGAAGAAAATAAAAAAGGGGAAAGAACTATTCAGGACAGCAGAACAAGGGCTGCACGTGGGCATCATGAAGTATCCCTGACAGGTCCAGGCTGGAAATAGGTTTATGACCATTCCAGCCTTGCAATAGGAGTAATGGGGGGGAAAAAACAAGCTTGTTCTCAGAAATTTATCTTGAAGGGATCCTCTGACCCAGAAGGCTCTTCCTGTCCTTTCCTGCTCAACACACACAGAGCTGACAGCACCAGGACATGCTGCGCTTCCCACCTGGAAGGGGAGTCATAAAGCAAGTCCAAACCACATTTTTTTACAAAAAACCCCTGTTTATGACTGCTTAGGTCCATTCTCTTTTATCAGCTGATCAGTGAAGACAGAGGATCACAGAATATTCTCAGCTGGAAGGGACCCATAAGGATTATCGAGTCCATCTCTTCAGTGAATGGCCCGTACAGGGATCAAATCCACAACCTTGGTGTTATTAGTTAATTAGCAGACACCAGAAATGAGCCCAATTTAACCAACAGACTCATAATTCTTCTGCTGAAGTTTCTTTTCACTTCTTCCTGCAGGAGTAACAACTCAGAACAAACTTTTCAACGCGTAATTGCTTAAAGCGGAAGAAGCTTGAAGCGGTCCTCGAGGGTCGGAGCACTGAAGTCCCTCTTGTAACACCTCCTCCTCCTCATCCCTGAAGAAGGCTCCGCGGTGGCAGTGCTGCTGCAGGAACTTGTATTTGCCCTTTCCTGCCCTGCTGGTGGTGACTTTGCCGCTGGCCCGGAGCTCAGCCCGGCGCTTCTGCTCTGTCAGGTTCCGCACACACTCGATCTCTGCCTCCTCCTTCTCCATGGCTCCTCCTTCTCCGCGCTCTCGTTTGACGACGCTTCAGCTCCCGGACCTTCCAGGCCTCGTGCTCCTCCTCAGCGTTCTCGTCATCTGCACCGAGTGCACCCAGTGCTGCCAGTGGGTGCTTGCTCTCCTCCAGCTCCTTCTTTGCTTTGTCTTCTACAATCTTACGTGCGTGCTTGCGCCTCTCCTCTTCCATCCTCTTTGCCTCCTGCTCCAGCTCCTTCTGCTTCAGGGCTTCTGCTTCTCTCTCCTGAACCGTGATCTGGCCCTTCCTGTGGATAAAGACCGGTTTGAGATGTGGCTCCATTTCATCTTCGCTGTCCGTGTACTCCTCATACTCGGACTCTGACTCGGACTCTTCTCCAGACCGACCCTCATCTTCCACCTCCATCACTTCCATCTCCTCAGTTTTCCTCTCCTGTGCTCGCTGACGCATCATCCCCCGCCGGCGCTCAATCTCCTCATCATCGATCTCTTCGTCTTCCACTTCCCTGGAGTCCTCCTACTCCAGGTGCCAAGCTTCTCCCCTCTCCACTTCTGAATCACCTTCTCCAACCCCTCCAGGTTCCACGATGTTGTGGCGTCTCGCCAGCCGCTCCTCCATGCCCTTGGCGATGCGGTTCTGGAGGTGCCGGAGCCGGTGGTCATTGGCCAGGTCCTGTTCCTGTTCCTCGGGCTCGACCTCCTGCTCCTTCGCCTTCTTGATCAACTGGAACTCCTCATCCTCCTCCTCCGAGGACCCTGTAGGAGCGTAGTGGGGCCTCTTGCCCGACACGTACCGCTTCGCCTTCACCTTCCGCACGGACAGCTCGCCCTGGCACGGCGCCCGCTGAGGACTGGCTTGGCCGCTTCGTGAGGGCGCTGCGGACCGGCACGGTGGCGGTGGGCAGGGGACAGAAACAGAACCGAGCAGGGCAGGAAACTGCAGCAGGCCGGGATCTCGGAGTCCAGCAGAGCGCGGTGGCCGCGGGCAGCGCGGCCGGTGGGGCCGGTCCCGGTGTTTCAGCACCACACGCGCTGGTTGTGAGCTCCGAGCGGCCAGGCAGCGGGGAGACGGGCACACAGCTCCTTCCTCCCCGAGCCTGGACTCCCCAAAAACCCAGCCAAACCTCCAGGGTGGCCCCCTCACTTTTATTCTCCCGGTATCACCCGCCTCCAGCCAGGGCCATTTCAGTGGAATGCTGTGACACCCAGCCACGTCTTTTGTTTCCTGATTGCCCCATTTGTCTCTCAGGCAAAGCCCTCCCCCCCTGCATTGTCCTTCTTCCAGGTAGCAGATGGGACAAAAATTCAATGAAAGAAACAAACCCAGAACAAAACTGAAGGAAGGAAAAATTATAATTAAAAAAAAAAAAAAACAAACTACTCAGGAAAACACACAAGTTGCCAGGCCAAGAAATCTCATCCCATCAAAGGCTGGACAGGTGACTCAGAGCCAGTGCAGTTGTCAGGGCAGCACTGGGGAGGAATATCAGTGTAACTTCTCCGAGAGTCAGATTGCAGGAAAGGCTGATTTCATGGCAACTGAACCAGCTCCTCCTCTCCACTGAGAAAAAAACAAATGGATGGGGATTTGCTCATCTAAACACACAGGATATGTCAGAGGAACAAACCTGAGCAACTGCCATCATAATTTATAAAACAAATTAAATCCATGGCAAAAATAAGCAAAACTTAGAACAGAGAGATCACAGAACCTGGCAGAAAAAGGCCCCAGCCTGCATGAATCATTATTTTCTAGAGGAAACCTTATATAATCCAAGCCACTCTGTTTTAAACCAAACCAAACCTTCCAAAAACTCCAATTAATGAGTTTAGCAAAGCTCTGTTTTTAATTCAGGTGTTTTGGTGATTTGGTAAGATTAAAAAACAAACCCACCTGGTACAGATTAATTTGAGGCAGTTTCCACCCTGCTTTCGGCATCCCCAACCCCTCCCTGGGAGGAAGGCAAAGGGGAGCTGAGAGCATCTACCTGGGGCTGAGGGAGGTGATTAGATTGCATTGCCATCTTGTGGAACAGGAGAAAACCAGGGACAGGGAAAAAACTGCTCAGGCACCTCTGTGCAGCGGGGTGTCGTTCCCCAGGACACAGATCCTGCCCCAAAAGGGGATTTGCTGTGGTTGTTCCTCATTCTCCTCATTTATCTGAAAGGGCAGGGGGATGCACACAGGGAGAACACGGTCTGCTGCCCGCAGGCTGCTTGCAAGGGGATGGATACAGACTCATCTAGCAGAAATAAAAGCTTCCTCTTTTTTTGCTTGTTTTTACTGTGACAAAGTCATGACTTTCTGTGTCGCTTCCCCAGGAAACAAAAGCAGCTTTTCTCCCTGGCCACAGGAGAACCACCAGAGAGTGACTGGGGTAGGACCAAGAGTAGAACCAGCAACGCCCAGGTCCCCTCCCCAGTTCATGGTCTGGTTCAGCAGGACCTGAAGAACCTTTCTGACTCCACACATGGCACAGCTCGGATGCAACAGCTCTGCACGGGTCACATCTGCCAACAGGGCTCCCAGCTGTGGCCTGCGTTACTAAAATCCCCTTGGCTCCTCCAGACACAAACACTTGAGGATGTTCTTATCACAGCCAAAGCCTGGCTTAACCATCCTCTCCGCAGGGAGCTGCCTACTTGTGTCTTTAGGGAAAATAACCAAACAAAAAATCCCACTACAAAACTCAAGGATGGGGGGAAAGTTACCCAAAAGCACCAAGCCCCTGTTGCCAGCCAGGCTGGGAGCAAGGGGAGGAGTTCACTGCTCTGGTTCTTGTCTCAAGGAAGGCCTGGATGGGGCACTCAGTGCTCTGGGCTGGTGACAAGGTGGGGATTGGGCACAGGCTGGACTCGATGGTCTGGGAGGGCTTTTCCAGCCTCAGTGAGCCTGTGGTTCTGTGAACCCTGGAACTCCAACCTAGCCAGGTGGACACTGTGATGGATGAGGCCTTAAACTGGTGTGACCCACGATTTGGGTTGTACCTTACTGGACTCACTGGGGCAGGAACCACCTGACCCAGCGTGGAGAAGCCCTACAAGAAGCAGTGCAAGTGCAGCACTGACCTGAGCTGGCTCTGGTGCCCAATAACCACAAAACACCAGCTCACCCGTCCTGAGTGACCACCAGCGTCCAGAGCCATGGACTAACTGAACTCAAAGAACATCTTCTGGACTTTATGGGCTTTTCACAGACATTTCCCAGAGGTTGGCCCATGGACTGAAGGAATGGTTCCTGTGGGGACAGGGAGAGGCTGGCTCTGGGGGGCTGGGGTTAAACCACGACATCTCCCAGTATCTCGACTTTAATTATGCTTTAAGTTATTTGCAAATTTTTAAATGCAGTTCTTAAGAGGGCATTCTGAGGGTTAAAGTTTCTAATAAAAAAGAAAAATGGTTAGTGAGTGTTACTCTGCAGAAAGCCCTAAAGGTGCCCAAACTGGAAGAGAGAGGACAAACCAACCCAAGAGTGCCAGCGGTGAGGCTGAAAAGTCAGGATTGTGCACGCAGCCATTCCTGGAGCAAAGCTGGTACAGGCAGCCCAGCACTTGACTGATGATTTGTGTGAACACTCTGGTGAAAGCTCAATGCAAATTTCTGAAATCTAAGAAACTTATATGTCCCACCACCCCTCCTAATGCCCAGCGCTCACTGGGAAGAACTAAAACAATGCCAGGCAGTGTGCAAACATTTGCCTGCGGATGACTGATGATTTTCAACAATAATTTCATAAATGCAGCAGGCTGGAGTCTATCCCATGGTTATTCTTCCGCTGCAGTCCCTGGGAGTTCCCAGTGACACCAGTGTGGGGCTGCCCGAGGCCACCAAGGGAGACAGGACAGCGTTCCCTGGGCATGGCGAGGGCTGGTGCTGTCAACAGCTCTCAGACCAGCGAGAAAAATGGCACTGAAAATAAGCTGTGAATGAAACAACCCACCCGGGGCAACCTGGGGGTTTGTGCCAGGCCTGAGCAGGGGCAGAGGGGCAGAGGCTGCTCCTGTGCCCGGCAGGTAACGCCGAGGGCACAGCCCAAACCACAGCGGGCACTGGGAACAGCCCCCACAGCTGGAAACGAGGTTTGCATGAGAGGGAGATGTTGAAATATTGATTAAAGTTGGGTTTCATCAGCAATACTTTGATTTTATGATTATACTGGCTGCTAACAAAGACACACCCATTAATGCATTACATTCCTGCTTGTAAAACAAGGATTATTCCATTATTCCAGCCAGTGTGCTCCGCTTGTATCCACAGCCCGTGGCCCCAGCACAGGCACTCATCAGGAAAATAAAAAGACATCATGATTTCAAAGAGGAGGGAAAAACACATTAACAGCCACATGCTGGAACAGAGTGGAGACTGGGTCCGAGTAAGGAAGGGCTGGGCAAGGGGGAAGGCTGAGCACTTCACCCTGCTTTAAATCCAAGGTGAGAAACCAAACCCAAAGAGTTACCGAAGATTTTATCAATTTAAATGATTTAAAAAAGGACTCTGACACAGTCCCCTAACAGGTGCCCGTTTTCCTGCTGCTTGGCCTCATTTCGGGGATAATCATGCGTACAGGGAGGGTATTTCTCATCCCAATACACCAGCTCATTCCAGTGCCAGGGATAATGGTGGAAAAGGGATGGGAGGAATGCCATTAAAGCCTGTGTCCTCGGCATTATTGTTCTAAAGCTCCGGCCTGGGCAGGAGGAAGCAGCCATCTGAGGCAATATGGTGTTTACTTATGCCCAAACTATTATGCAAACACAGGAAGACCTACAGGAGCAGAGGGAACAGGCACCGGAGGCAGCACTTCTCACCAAAGCAAAATGTTTTTCAATGTGCAAAGGGTGAGAGAGGTCACCCCCAAGGAATCCAGCCCAGGATCCTCCCAGCCTTCACTTCTCCCATCCTCCTCCTCCTCCTCCTCCTCCTCTGAAATTCCCCAGGCAGCCAGGATGGGCTTCCTGAGTTAAAGAGACAGGTTCATCATGCAGCAACACGTGTGGGGATGCACTTGCATGAGGACCCTAAAAATGGGGAGAAATCCCTCCTGGAAGCCACGGGACTGACTCCCTGCCTGCTCCCCACGTCACGCTGAGCTGCCCTGGACTCGTGCGGAAAACGAAGCCACAGGAATTAAGGTGAGACTCCAAAGGCACACAGGGGTACTCAGCATCATTCAAGTGCACTTAGTTTTAAATTAAATCCATCTTGCATCAACATTCAAGATCTAAAATAAAAGAGTCAGTCATGAACTCCGCAGTCACGCCTTTAATTCCATCTGCAGTTGGTACGAGAGCTCAGAGACAAACGACTCTGACAAGTCAACTTTAACCTCCAGAAGAAGCCACAGGTTTTCATCAGCCTACATCAACCAAGCTTTCACAAAGTTATCACTGATGGAGAATCAAATAAATCCCTGGAATTGTCAGTGCTGGAAAGATGCCTCATTGCCAGCCTAAGCTCAGGAGCTTCTGCAGCCAGAGCCTCACTCCACAGGATGAAATCTCCCACCAGCCACAAACAGGTATGTGACCACATCAGCCCTTGACTTTCTCTTTACTGAACTACACAAACCAAATTTCAACAGCTTCTGACTGTAAGTCAAATTTCTGTGGAGCATTTTGAGTCTTCTAGCACAATAAAAAGCACAGACACCAGAACCAGACATGCTGCTTCTAGAACTGAACAGCCACCACCTCCCCAGGGACTTCATCCCTCAGTCAGTCACCCTCCCCACATAAAGACAATTTCTGCCATCACCCACAGCATCCTCTCCTGGTCACTGCTACCAGCCCTCAGCTCTTCATCCAAACCCGCCTGTGATTACCACCTCTCCTTGGCTCTATGGAGAGGCAGGCCAGTTTAGCTTTAGCAGCTTGCACATCACTTCAGGAGTCACCAGAAAGGGTTTCACGCCTGGCAGGCTCTGAATGCTGCTGGGTTAAGAGCTCATTCCTGCAGGACACCCCCAGGAACGCCCCTGCAGCCTTGCTCCCCGCTGTGCCAGCTTTGTGAGAGCTGGTAGCAAGTTTGTGTAAAGCTAATTAACATGCACCGCTCTAATTTCAAACCATTTCATACAATCAGGACATTGTGCAATGCTGGAGTCAAACGGCTCAAGGAAATTAACTGCACCAGCAGCACTTCAGCACAGCGAGTCAAACCTGCTGGAGACGTTTGGAGTGCTGGGGTTTGTGCCTTTGAAAGAAGCTGTCCTCGGGGGGGAGCGCATTGCACAGCAATTAGCAACAGTTAATAACTGCACGTCATCAGTTAAGAACTGCCCTGGTATGGAATGATTTGTGCCGAAGCCATTTCCTACCGCAGGACGTCGATTTCTTGTCCACCATCTTCACGTGCCGTGTCTGGTTGCGCAGCCGGTCGTCCGTGTTCTCCACCAGGTTCGTGAGGTCGTCGATGATCTCTGGGGAAAGAGGGACAGGAGCATTAAATCTGAGCCCACAGCGTCCCTGCTCAACCACCCTCCTGCTGGCGGCTCCGGAATGGAACCGGCTGCATCCGCCTGTCCTCCAGTGGGACAGACCAGTGCTCACACGGCACTGAAAGGTCCAAATCCTGGGAAATACCGCACCAGAGACTTCAGATTCAGTGCTGCTCCACTGCAAGAGCGGAGGAGAAAGTACAGGCTAAAGTGGAGGAAAAAATACAGCCTGAAACAGCAGCATCAGTCTGGGAGTTCAGGGAGTACAGGACGGCAGCCACAAAGCTGAGATGAATTCCCTCACTGAGCCAACGTGAGGGAATTACTGCCTACGCTATAGGAATTCTGGAATTTCAGTCCCTGGAACAGCATCTCAACACTTGGCCACGACATCATCACTAAACCACATCCAGAAGCACCATCTCCATAAAGGCTTCTGAGAGCACTCAGTGCAGTCCTGACCATGCAACCACTGAGGTCACAAAGTCCTGCCTTGGTTCCCTCCTGGAGGTGTGGGTCTGGCAGCTCTCCTTGCAGCCCAGAAGGTCCTCTGGGAAAAGGAAAGTGGGCAAAGTTTCCCCTACATCGAGTTTTAGGAGAGGAGAAAGGAAAACTTCAAGCCAAGCCACCCTGAACCTCCTGTAACTGATGGCTTTAATTTTGTCCTGGAAATCAGAGCTCGTACAAGGCTTACACTGAGAGTGGTTGTTGGGATGGCTGAAAATTAAAAGCCACATTCAGGCACTAAATTTCCCTCTCACTGCCTGTTACGCTCTGATTTCCTTGGAACACACAGCCAGCACTTCTGGTGCCTGCACACACCATGTCTGGCTGCCCTGGGCTCCGCAGGTAGGAGAGGCTTCCTTTGTGCATGATAAATCAGGAGAGGACAGCAGCCAAGCCCTCAATGCTGCTGCACAGCCTCTCGCTCTGGTTACACTTCCAGCACTCTCCCCACTATTAATCTCTGTCTCTGTAAGTCCTGCCTGCCTTTGAGCCACGCTTGGGGGCAGTGGCCGTGCCCTCGGCTCCTCTGTACCCCAGCAGGTCCTGGCACTGCAGCTCTGCCCTGATGAAACCATGGGTTCAACGGCCCTTAAGCAACAAAAGCAGAAGTCAGAGCACACAGCATCCAGTTAGCAAGATGAAGTGATATCCTGCCCAAATTTATGGATCAAACCCTGTATGGATGATGGTAGAGGGTTTAAGAACATTTAAAGAACACAACTCCCATCAACAGGACAGGGCCCTTATTATTAAGCCTTCATAGTTTTTACTGTATTCCTTCAAATAGAAGATTTCCCAAAAGTCTCTACAAGGAAAAAGGGGATGACAGTGACGAGGGCATTCCTTGTACTTCCCAAACTTCCCTGTGACACAACAAGGAACCCTCGTCCTTCCAAGGGTAGTGCCAGTGTGTGACATTAGTTCTCGCAGCTTCCCTGCTGTCATCCCTGTGACACCAGGAATTGAGTGGGAATGGTTTTGGCCACCCTTCACCTTCCCACAGCAGATCACAGAAATTCCTGAGCTGGAAGGGACCCACAGGGATCATTGGCCCAGCTCCTGGCCCTGCACACACACCCCAACAACCCCACCCTGGGCATCCCTGGGAGCGGTGTCCGAACGCTCCTGGAGCTCTGGCAGCCTCGGGGCCGTGCCCATTCCCTGGGGAGCCTGGGCAGCGCCCCAGCACACTTTGGGGGAAGAACCTTTTCCTAAAATCCAACCTAAATCTCTCCTGACACAGCTCCAGCCATTCCCTCAGGTCCCAGATGTTCGTTATGGAGGGTGTTTATGTTCTCAGTCTTATCAAGGAACAGGCACTGTATCAGATACAGATAAAACCAGTCTGATCGCACACAGAGATAACAAAAACCACATAAAATTATCAAAGTTCTGCAGGCACAAAGGAAATGTCCAAGGCACACGGAGCACGGAGGTTTTACTCTCCCGGAGAGCTGAGACATTTAAGCATCATCCTTCCAGTGCATGTTTCCGTCTGCTCCACAAACACTCTGTCATCTCCAGTGAATCCCTATGTAAAATGATACCAGCAGCTAAAAAATCCTGTACTTTGAAAATACACAGCTTTCCTAAAACATGAGCTCCTGGTTCATGTCCTGCAGCCCAAACCATCCCTGTATCCCCACGAAGGGAGGGCCAAGAGCAAACGTCAGCCACTTCCCTGTGTTTTATCCTCTGGATCCGACCCATCCGCCCCACCATTACTGTTCCATTCCCAACACAAACCCTCCATATTTCTAAAGTTGTTCGCAATACTTTAAATTATTGTTCATCAATATTATTATACTCAGTATTGTCCACCCTACACCAAAACACATTTTCCCAAGGGATGGGAGGCATTTTGTTTGAGCTACAAGGTTTGTTCAGTTTGCAGTTCTGATATTCACTCTCCTCCCCCTTCCACCCAACTTTCCCAGGTCTGACTTCTGCAAAGCCAACAATATTTTGGGGAAACTTTATCTGTCCTGCGTGATTCAGCACACAGGAAGAGCAGGACAATGCTGCCTGCAAGGGCAGGACTGCTCGTGTTGCCTCTCCACGAAAAAAAAGTGCTGCAAGTTCCCATCGTTGTCAAGGACAAAGTGATAAGCATGCTTGGGAAATTGGAGACTTTCCTCTGCCAACACTGACCAGACCCTCCTTGAAAAACATCCTGGTGAACAAGCTGTAGCTAAACGAGAACAAATGTGAGCAGGAAAATTTTCTGTCATCGTTTCAAAGCCCAAGGCAGTGCAATTGGGATTCTGTGTTGAGCCTCTCCTTTCCCATCCCCCTGCCAGGACTCCTTTCTGAACCAAAGGGCTGCCCTGGACATCCCAGAAGCAGCATTTCTCCACATATAGATATATAAACATGTTTTGTGACACAGCCAGGTTCCAGGGGAGCAGGGCACTTCACCCAACGCACAGCCCAAAGCTCAACAAGCACCCAGCCCTTCGATGTCACAGTTGGGACCTGGAGTGCTCGTGGCAGGACCTGGAGGTCTGAGCAGCTGGAATGGGGAGGAAGCACAGGGAGGTCGTACCCCACTCCCAGTTGAACCAGAAGTCCAGCCCAGCAGGTTCCCCAGGCTTGTAACCAAAAACAGCCAGCAGAGAAACATCCACCCATCCATCCATCCATCCATCCATCCATCCACCCTCTGCACCTACCAACGCCCTGTTGTGGTGACACCCAAGCACAGGGCAGTGCTCGACCTCCCTGTAAATGAAAACATTTCTCCCCACTCCAAAGCAAAGGAAATCAGTGTTGGATAAGTCAGAGTTGAAAATTAGTATTGGATTTCTAAGGTGGGCACCAAGTAATCCACGGCTAAGGAAGTCCTCAGAGCACTGACTCTCCACAGGTTCCCACCTTTCCTGACTCACCTGCAACCCCCTCTGCCCTTCAAGCTGGCAATTCCATGTTCTGTCACCTCCCATTTAGCTGGCTGTGCAAGGAACAGACTAAAAGAGATGAAGAGAGACCTGAAAAGAGGGAAGGAGCCAGGTCCCCCCGTGAGGAGGGAGCAGACGGGGAAGGCAGGCTGGCTGCTGGTGACCTTCCAAAGGACATTCCTGTAACACGGCACTGCAAACCACAACTCAGCCAGGAACACAAATTTAGCCAAGGTCTCCTTTCAGGGAAGCAGGATCTTGAAGCAGAAGATAAAAACCCAGTGCCCAACCCCAGCACTAAACTCGGAGTCACTTCAGCGCAGCTCAGGTGGGAGAAGTTTGAAGGTCAGTGCTGGAGGTGAGCTCGGCCAGGAGCTGCTCCATCAGCAGGGACTGCTCAAAAACCAGTGCCACAGCTGTCCCCATCCCTGCACACGTGTCCCTGTGCTGCAGTGCCAGCCAGCAGCCAGGCAGGAGGCTTTGGAGCTGAGCAGGAGCTGAGGCAGCCCAACATTCCCCATGGGAAGGCAGAGGCACTTCCAGCTCTCCTCACCTCATTCCTGCCAGGCCGTGGCAGGGAAGCACCACCTCTCCCTACAAATCCGGGTGCTTGTCCTGGTGATCCGAACTACAAAATCTGGGATGGAGCCCTCAGCAAGGGCAGGATTTCTTCAGGTATGTGTCAGACAGCAAAAAAATGGTGGGATCTGAGATCAACACAGACAAACCCGAAACCAGGACAAAAGTCATGTCAGGTCTTCATTCTGGGGACACAAGCGTGGCTGCAGCGCTGCCCTGGCTCCTGCAGGCACGGAGAGGGCAGGGGCAGCCCCTCGGGACACTGGGATCAATTCCACACATGGGATTTACAAGGAAAACATGCAAGGAGGGAGCAGCAAAGCCAGCACATGACAGGAAAAATGTAGGTTGATATATTCTGAAATACTTTACTTTTTTTCGGTTCAAAAATCGCACAGCAGCAGTTTTTGATCTTAGGCAGTGTGTTTTGGACAGTGCAGAGCAGGCTGAGCGTGGGTCCAGGTCAGAAGAAGCATCCCTGAGGAAGAGGTGGGAGAGGCTGGAAGTGCAGCCCTCTCCCATTCCAACGTAACTCTGCCTCCCAGGGAGGGGACGAGGTGTTTACTGGAAAAAGCCTGAGCACAGTGAGGAAAACATCCTATTTTTTTTTTTTTTCCAAAACCAAACACCAAATAAATTTTGGTTTTGTTTAATAATTTGCATTAAACAAATTTTTTCCCCATATAGGCGAATACAAAAATCACTTGACCAGGTTGGATGGGGCTTGGAGCACCCTGGGATAGTGCAAGATGTCCCTGCGTGAGGCAGATGAAATTCACAGTCCCTCCCAACCCAAACCATTCTGAGATTCTGTGGAAGGCTAGGAAAGATGATCTTTAATATCTCTGAATTAAACAGTTGCATTACAAGTCACACAGGTATCACATCGTGCTGTTCCAGTTTCTGGGGTCCATCCATGTGTGTGTTTGTGCGTGTGGTTTCACAAGGACTGTGCTAAAAGTCACTCCCAGGATGTAAAATCCTTCCCTGGAATTGCAGGGAAACCACCTGGCAGCAGCAGTAAGGGTGGATTTATACACATCCCTGAAACCACATCTGCTAAGAGCTAAAAAAGATAGATTTATGCAAAGGACACCAAGGGAAGACAGATGATAAAAAATTGAGCAGAAGAAATTGTATGGGATCCTAGGAATTTCTCAGGAAAAAAAGCTCATTCCTCATTTCCTTTTTTCTTCAGAGACTTCGCCACTGCCATGAAAATCAGAAATGCTCTGTTTCAATTCCTGAAATCACCAATACCTCCTGTAAAAAGCTGGTTCTGCTTCTCTCCAGCCACGGCATGGATAATTTCAGTGCTTCCCACGGGACGGGAGCCCCCCAGGCTGGAGCTGTAACTCATCCCTGCAGGAAGGGAAGGCAAACCCCAGCTGAGCCGAGCCAGGGGCCCGAGCAGCCTGCGCTGTCCAAACGGATCCTTTTGCTTTTCTCCTCTGCCTCCCCTCAAAAGGCCACGAGCTCCGGCCCTGGGTTTGCCCACAGCCCCGGGAAGCAGCAGAGCACAGCCACAGCTCCTCCGGCAGCACTCCCAGCTGCCTTTCCCACATTCCCCAAGTCCCTGCTGACGTTCCTAACAACCCTTCCCATCGGTTTGGGACTCCTCTGGCAGCCCCATCTTCTGTGTCAACTCAGCCATCAAGTCTTTCTACAGCTGGCCAGAAGTTTTCCAAGGGAACGGTTTCCCCTGGAAAGCCGTTTGGCAGTGACAGAACCAGCCCATCCCAGAGCGCTCCGCAGGCCGGGCCCGCCAGCGTCTCCCCTCCTTGAGGGTGCCCTTTGCGCTGGAACTCCTCCCTGACCAGCCTGAAGCGAATAACCAAATGAAATTCTGTTCTGCCAACAAAACGAGGAGCCCAAACTCTTCCAGAGAGCAGGAGCCCCTACCGCAGCTCTTCCAGCCACTCCGTCTTTCTCCCTTTCCAGCCCCGGAGCCAAGGCCCCGCCATGCCCGGCCAGCCCCGCTGTGCTCCCGAGGGCAGAGGGGCAAATCGACTGCGAGGGCCTGAGATCCCACCACAAATTAATATCCCACCACGCTCTGCACGGCCCCAGCAGCAGCGAGGACACCGAGTTACGGCGCAGGGATCAAGGGGCACATTGCAGCCAAGAAAGCGTCACTTTGGAGAGGACAAGCCCCAGCGTGAGGGGCAGCGCAGGGACACAGAGCTGATCCCGTCCCTCTCAGTGCCACGGGCCCTCCGTGATGTTTCTCCTGTTAAGGAGCTCCTTCATGGGAGATTAAACACCTCATCCTGGAGAAATGAGCAGTTCCTCACGGGAGTTAAAGCCAGGCAGAAGCAGAGCCAGAGAGCATGAGGAACTTTAAGTTTCATTTTGCAGGAAACCATGGGAGGTTTCCCTACTCTTTCCTCACTCAAGAGCAAGAAAAGGACCTGGTTCCTTTCCATCCTGTGACTCCCTGTCTCTCCCCACACAGCTGCACCACCCTTCTGAGGGCACATGAGTTGTTTTTTTTTTAAATCCCCCTCCTTAACTCATGGAATTCCTTGGGAAGACAACCATCTCTTCCCATGAAGTGGAACAGGTTTTAGAGTTCTGCTTGCATACGTGACTTGACACAGACTGATTTTTTTGTTTGTTTGTTTTCTTTAAAATGCATAAAAAGCCACATTTGGTTTTGGCAATTCCATCTTTGACCAGCACCCATTCTGTCTGCGGAGCGAGAAACCCAAAAGCCAAGCAAAAGTGGCCACGTGAAATTCAGCACTGGAAGAGAGACACAAATCTGGGGTTTGATCAGTTTAGCAGAGCGGTGCAGCTGACCAAACGTTTCCTTAGAACTGTCTGGATTTTCCGTGGATTGAAATTTATGGATCACTCAATAGCATTTATCGATGAGTAATGCACCTCCACGGCCTACCCCACTGAGTCATGGAAGACTCCAGTCAGCCTTAAGAAAACATATAGAGAACTAAAATCCCGACACAAAACCAATTACAGTAAGGCTGGAATTTAGTGGAGAAGCCAAGCAGGCTTTCCCCCTCCCTCCTTCAGGTCTCTGGTGCCTCAGGAGAAGAGCTGGATACCAAAGAAATGAATCATATAGGGAATGCCAACCTCTATATGTCCAAACCCCATGATTACATGTTAATAAGAAAGCGAAGCATTGTTCCAGGTGCCAGGGCTATGAAATGAAGATTGCAAATAATGTAAGTGCATCAGAAACCTGAAGAACCTCAGCACGATGTGCCAGCTGTAATGTCAAGGCAGAGTGAAAAGAGAAAAAAACACAGTAAAAAATACAAAGCCAGGAATCCTAATTTCTCTCCCTGGCTGCAGCCGTGCCTGGTTTTTGCAGCCCCTCCGAGGTGTGCAGCTCCCTGTGCCAAAGGCAACACAGGAGTGCACTCCTGGGCTTCTCCTCCTTCAGCTCCACCTCAAATCCCACTGGTGCTCACTGCTCTGAGCTCGGTGCTGCTCAGGACACTGACACTCCTTGCTGGGATGAGTTCTGCATTTCAAGCAAAGACCAAGATTCCTCCCTCCACCATCCCATATTTAACTGAGGACATTTAATCTCTTCTTTGGCAGAACCTCCTGTAAGCATTAAAAACCCCAAAAATACAAACTTGTCCAAGGGGTCAAACCAACTTGTTCCTCCGTGTTCCAGCTGTCTCACTCTTTAGCTCTTTTAATTAACAGGGATCTTGATGGTCCTCGGAGACAGGCAAGTCCAGAAGTTCTCTCTGGGCTCCTGCTGGGAATGTGTCAGGATGTGAACTGGAGGCAACTTTTTTAATTCCTACATGAATATTTTTGTTCTGAAGGTGAACACAGCAGTGCCAGCACTGCAGGGAGGCCAGAGTGGATCCCACTCCGCAGTGCCTCCCCTGCAGCTCCATGGGGTCCAGGCAGCACAAAGACATTTCTCACCCTTCCCTGTCCCTGCCCTGCTGGCAGAGGAGCAGGGCAGGAGCTGTGTCCGGTGTGCCAGGAGAGCAGGAGAGCTGGCAGGGAAGGACAGCTCTTCTCCCCTCACAGCTGGTGACAGCTCCAGCCCTTGCTCCGTGCCCAGGTCACATCCCGAGGCACTGGATGCTTTCCTGGCAGAAGGTCCTGCTCCTCCCCACAGGGGCTCCAGGCCACGCCAGCTTCTGCCCGAGGAATTCTTCCAGAGCAACAACAGCTCCTTCAGGACCGGGACTGCTCCTGCCTCCCCGAGTTCCTGACAGCAGTGACAAAGGCACGGACTGGAAAGAACGAGCTGCTCCAGAGCCCTGTGCCCTCTGCCTGCCTGTGGCAAGTGAGGAGCAGCCCCAGCACCCAGCTCAGAATGCCCAGGACCAGCCCACACCTTCCCCACAACCAAACCCTCACACCCTCAGGGCTAACACGTGCCAAAACGAGAGGAACCTGTTTGTTCTGCCACAGAAAACCTCGCCACCTGCTCCAAGGACATGTCCAGGACCACCACACACCGCCTTCCATGCTGCATTCATCCATCCTAAAATATCTGACTGTATCTGGGTCAAACTTTGATACCCCCAGGCAACACAGAACACTTCATCCTCTCCAAAGCAGGTCTAGGAGCAGCAGATGGTGATTGGAGAATGCGTGGAGGTGACAGAACCATCCAAGGATATCAGCTCTGGAAGCCCTCCCCAGCTCATCCAGAGCTACAGAGCAACACTGGGAAAACAAACACTGCTATCAATTCCAGCTCACACAGTTATTAGTTAAGAGTTGTTATTCTAAAAGCACACACTGAGAAGTTTTCCCTTCTCCAGCTGCTTATTTTGTTTGATTCGAACAAAACCCACGGACATTAATTTTAGCTGTACTTAATTGAATAATTTCTCCGGGGAATGGTTCAGGGACAGTTTTAAGGCAGGCTGTTTCCAAGACCCATTACTAATTGGCATCTACCACAGCCCCAGCGTGCCAACCAAAATAGTACTTTTGAATGTTACTGGAACTGCTCTCAGCCCAGATGTGTTGAGAACTTGCAGTGATACAAGGCAGGCAAGAACTATATTCACATGATAGGGCATTTTGAGTTTCCTCTCCCAGTTATCTCCGAGGAGATAAGAGTCTCCTTCCCTGGAAGTATTTGAGTGTAAAGTCATTTCTTCCTCCCCTTTGCTCCCAGCAGGTGACCCTTCCTTTTACTCACCGTGTTTAAGGCACACCAGCACAGTCACCTGAGATCAAACAGACCTTTGTAACAAAAATATTCTCGTGGAATTATAAAAAGTTGCCTCCGGTTTCCAGCACTGGCTGAAGTCCCCAGTGCCACACGCCCAGGGCACTGTTCTGGGCACTGCAAGCTCACAGCGCTCACTGGGCTCTTTGCACTTGTAAACTGGTATTTATGTTTATTCAAATCCCAAATCCAAGTGCCACAGCAAGACAAACAGAGATTTTGGGGCCAGACTATCAAAACTTCCAGCAAAATCTTCAAGTTATAGGGACAATGTCATCAAATTATTTTCCTACAGACGTCACTCTGGGAAAAAGCAAGGAAATCCTGCTAATAGATAAAATACCCATAAAATCTGCATTTCTAGGGAAGCCTGGAGCACTGGGAGGCTGGAAGGCCACTTACATGGCTATAACAAATCCCTGCCAAGCAAAACACTTTTCCTGCTACAATGTGTTTGTGCTCTGCAAACTTACAGCAGAAAATGAAAGGACAGAAGCTATTTCAGCCTGCCTGTTTGTTTGTTTTCCCTTTATCCAAAATCTAAGCAGGATTTTGTAAAATACTGCCTTCAGAAATTGTTGGTAACACTCACTCTTGCTTTCTTTCAGCAGCTCTCATTTTTCCCAAGTTTTTACACCATTGCAACCCTTTTCCGTGGATATCGACAGCTTTCATTACAAATACACATCAGCTGCCACGATTTCCTAAGGTGGTTTACAAATCCCCATAAAACACTGTTTGGCTACTAAACACCTCAAGTTGAGGTTTCCAGTCCATTTCACAAAGAAAGAAACCAAAAAATTCCCACAAAAATACCAAAATACCTACAACCAAAACAACCAACACCAAAACAAAAATACCAAAAAATAAGTCCAAAAGAGCTACATTATACCCCATTAAACACTATTTGGCTACTGAACACCCTAAGCTGAGGTTTCCAGTCCATTTCAAAAAGCAAAGAAAACCAAAAACCCCACAAAAAAACCCAAAACAACCAACACCAAAACAAAAACATTTAAAAAAAATTTTTAAAAACCTGTGTTATACTCCATGCAGCTGTTGCCACTTTTAAGATCTCCTTGGCAATTCCTGCTCCTACACTTCCTAAAAGGTGGACGCACCCCAGGAATGTAACCCAGTCCTTGTGAGTACCAACAAACCAGGCCTCAGCCCACAGAGGAAAACATAAAATGAAATAGTGAGGAGAGCATCTCACCCACTCTGGTCACAGCCACCTCAACCCAGCTCTACACCTTCCTGCCATGAGACAAAAACCAATTCTCATCTCTTTTTGCAAAAGCACCCACAGTTGATGCCTCTATGAGAGGACGCCCTTGACAGCCCGTTGCCTGCTTAGGGTTTATTCACAAAAGGTGTTGCCAAAAACCCCCCTTGCAGGAACCCCATCCATCCATCCATCTGGAGTGCCTAAATCCCAGCCAGGCACTGGGATGGAGTCCTGAGCACGCCTCTGATGCCCTGGAGCACGTGGGATCCACCACTGATGGATCACCCTCCCTCCGAGACAAAGGAGCCCCAGCAGGAGTTTCCCAAGCACCTCTGAATGAAATAAACCTCATTTCTCAAAACGTGCCCACGAGACAGCCCCAGCTCCAGGCTGATTAAAGGGATGGTTATAAATGACTGATGTCATTTTGTCCCCAGGAGAAAAATCACCGGATTGTTCGGCTTGGCTGGGAAGAGCCGCCAGGCTCCGTGGCCAACACCTTCAAAGAAAGGAACACTGAAATTCCTGGGATGTCTAGCAGGCTGAGCAGGATGCATAAACTCATTCTTGCTCAAATGAAAGAAAACTCAACCCAAAAAGCAGGACCACACCATCCCCCAAGTGTTAACTGCAAGGCCATTCCCAACCCACGAGAACGCCCCCCATTTTTCACATTAAGGAGCTCCAAACCGGCGAAACATTTCATTGCTGCCACAGCCCCTACAATGGAGAATTATTCAACAACTGTGGATTAAGTGCTCTTGGTTTCAGGGCAGATTAAAGAAGATTGGAAAAAATGACCAGCAGTGTTCCTGCACAGCTGGAGACCAAGACATGGACTGCAGCTTGAGGAGCAGAACGGGGATGGATGCTGACTCCAGGGACTCTCACTGAAGGGGTGCCTTCCTTTCCTTGCAGTTTCACTCATTTTCAGAGCAGGCAGTGCCCCTCTCCCGTGGCACAGACACAAGGACCAGCAGCCACCACATTCGGGAGTGTTTCTTGAGGTGACCAACACAGGACAGAGCCCAAGCCCTACCACCCTCACCCTTTAAAGGAAGATGGGGCTTGGTATTTCTTTTCCTTTTTCCTTTTTTTAAATGAAAATGCACTTTAGAAATCCAGTGAGCACCTACCCCCAGCCAGAGCAGCCTGACCCTACACGCTGTGTCTGAAAATGTGACTCAAACACGGTGAGTTCCCCATCGATACCCTCTGCAGAACCCCAACATCAGGCAGGAGCAGATGCAAAATTTAGGGTAAAAAAAATTCCACTGGTCAAGTCCTGGCTCTTAATCATGGGAAGGCTGCCATGAGCCTCAGAATTCCCACAGCTTTTTGAATACTGGGAGTCCACACAACCTTCTGAGTGACCTTAATGTACAGAGCCAGGGGAGATGCCACCCTGCAGCCCATTCCCACGCGATGACAATCAGTGACAAACACAGCAGAAGAGGTCACGAGGCCAGCAGGACAGATCTTCCTCACCAGCCCACCCCTTACACCCACAGGAGCTGAGAACTCCAGGAAAGTTCCCCAAAACCACACTCAAATCCACCAAACACCTCTGCCAAGTGCCAAAAGCTGATTGCCACAGGTTCTGCTGTCTGTCCATCCACTCTGCACATCCACAGTCAAACCTCTCCTAAAATACCTCAGCCTCACCTGAGCATTGAGGGATTTGCTTCACTCTGCTCAGGATATTTAGAGCAGAGGAGGAGGCAGAACCTTGTATCAGTGGGATGTCAGGCCTGCAGAACACAACTGCCATTTTAATAAACATTCGGGTTGGGAAGGAGCCAGCAGAGCTTCAGAGCGTTCACCACAAGAGCATCATGCTGTGGACAGCTGCAGGGCATTATCCTCTTGGATCACAAACGAGGAGGAAAGCCACTTCAGAATTGGGCTATCAATCATGGGAGGAACCAGAAAACTTGCAAGTGCTTCATGGTTACAGTATTGAAAGCAGCTGATAAAGCTAAGGTCAACCCAGGCATCTGGGACTAATCTCCAGCTGACATCCTTCATCAGGCTCTACTGGAATCAGTGATAAATTGAGTAAATTAGCAAGAGGAATACATCACCTAACAACATGTTCAGAGCTGGGCAAAGAGCAGGAATTAGATGGCCTGCAGTGATGGCACTCCTTGGATCTCGCTGGCATCGCAGCGTCCTGCCTGCCCAGCCACCTGCCCAGGAGGCTCACAGGCCAAAAGCAGAGAAACACGTCTCCAGAGCTGATGGCTCAAAAATATTCCATTCCCAGTCCGCAGGCATGGAAAAAGCTCTGATTACTCACAGAAGTGGTTAAAACAACAGAAGGGGTGGAAGAAGAACTTCCACAGATAAGACGAGCTCGAGTCTACGCATCCTCGTTAGCCTTAGCTAATGATTTTCTTTCTTCCCACTTCCTTCCACCAAGAGCTGTGCCAACTTTCCACATGCCCTCCCATGGATTTTCTGCAGATGTGGCTGAACACTCGGTGTTTGGGGTGGCTCTGTGCCCGTGGATTTCTGCAGAGCACAGGGAGGCTGTTACACAGAGGGAACCCTTCCACAGCTGCTCCGCTCCTCTGTGATTTTCGCCTCTCCACAGCCCGTTTGCTGGAAGGACCCAAAGTGATTCACTGGCACGAGCTGCACGAAGCTGAGGGGTTGGTGCCACCGGGCTGGGGACACTTGTGTGGCTGAACCCTGGTCTGATCTCCACACACGAGTCCTGAACTCCAGGGTGACGAACCCCAGCGCAGGAAGGAAACCTCGAGCCTCCACTTTCTCAAGCTGCACAAACAGAGGATTTATCAAAAGGCAGAGATTACTGGGGCTCACTGTGCTTTGCCTGCAACTGTGTGCAGGACTGCTTTGATGGCTCTCAGTGCATGGGAACAGCACAGGACCTGACTGCAGCAGCCAGAGCTCAACACCAAACAACATCTTATTAGCTAAAATACATTGTTTCCAAAGAGATATTAATTTTTAAAAGTGAATATATACAGGGCAAAAAACTAACTTCTAGTTCTGTGTAAGTACTCTCAAAACCATTATTTCTAATCAGTCGGTTTAGGACATCCCACTTCAAAAAAAAGATATACTGATATTACAAAAGGCAGTTTTAGCCCAAGGTTTTTAATTTGTTCCTGATTTTTACCTAGGAAAAACATAAGCCATTTCTGTAATTTGCTGAACCTGATTTTTAGCATACTTGTACTCATCTGTTGTTCTACAACCTGGAATAAAGGCAGAGACCTTTCTGAACAGAAAAAATATCAAATATCTGAGTGAACAGAACGTGCCTCTTCTACAGCATAGTCGCTGTTCTGCAGAGGCTTCCTGAGCCTGACCAGAACAGAACACCAATAGGATTATTACTCCCAAATAAAGAGCCACAAGCTTTTTACAACTCCAGTTTTAATAAATCCCAATAAACCTCATAAAATTTCCCAAGGCAACTTGAGAATGACCTGCCCTGCAAGGTCTGCCCTTTTTACCTTTGAAGCTACAAGCTCAATTTTAAGACATCTGGTAGTACAGACTCCTCATGTTTGCTCTTCCCATATGGGCTGGGAGAAAGTTCTGGATGTTTTCATCATTTTTCTGAAAGGACAATGAACTCTTGCTGCATTGTTTCCAACCCAAATAATTCTGAAACCCAAACGGGCATTCATGGGTAGATGCATTGTACAAATCTTCACGAGCACAAAGGATCACATTCAATGGCTTGGCTGAGGCCATTGTGTTTCTCTCTTAAAAAAGATGTTTTGGACATTAAACACCACTATTAAACCCTTTTCCGATTCAGTCATGACCCTGCACCCCGGTCAGACCTTTCCCTCTGCAATGGGGATGCTGGTGAACAAACCTGCACCACCTGGGCCCTCCTCCACACCCCCTGGAAACAGGGATAATTCTATTCCCAGGAAAACTGTCAGTTTGTCAAATCAGAAAACGTGAGCTACTATCTTTAGCTATGAAAATCAGGGAAACGTGGTCACTTCCAAATTTTAGCAGGAGCAAAACCCAAACCACTCTTTAACCTGCACTGATTGCATGGAGATGCAGAATTTGATTGCTCGACATTTTGTAAAACCTTAGGAAGTCCCAGGACAGGCAGTGTCAGGTGCTCCAAAAGCCACAGGGAACTCACAGCCTGGCCACACTTCCAAGTGTCCGGATTTTGAAGTTTCACATCCCCAGCAGTATTTCAAGGCTTCAGATGTTGGGTTCGGGGCCTCAGCCTTAAATTATTTTTTTCAAACCCTCTTAAAACGCATTTAATCCTTTGTTTTCTTTCCGAGGAGAAAGGTTTCACATCTGGACTGTCAACCTGCATTCCACAGCATTAGCCTGGCAAACCAAAGCAGCTGAGCTGTAAATCTCCGAGAAGAGAACTTGTCATGGAAATCGAAACTCAGCATTAACTGAGGGCCCCGTTCAGCAAGAAAGCCAACAGAAAAAGCCAAAACAATGCAGGCAGCCCCAAGACAACTTTGGAAATGAATCCTGCTGTCTGAGAGAGCAAACCAACCTCATCTAACACCTCAGATTGAAGCAGCATCGCTTACCTGGGTTTGATCCCAGACAGACACCTAAGAGCCCACTGAGAGCAACTTACACAGTTGAATCTTGCACCATTTTCTACAGCCAGCACCCCGATTTCACGAGCAAACTGCAGTTTCCAAACGTCCCTTGTGAGAGCTGAATGCTCAGTCCCTGTGAGCTCCAGGAGAGCCAAGCTCCTCGTTCCCTTGGGCTCTCACTCTGCTGCTTACGAGCACGGAGACACAAGCAAGGAGACAGAGAGCAAGAAGTTAAGCTCCAAATATTTAAATTCCTCCAGCCAGATTTCAAAAGAAATCCAAATGTCAGCACTGCAATATGCAAAACTGATTCAGTGACAAAAGGGTGTAGAACAGTAAAAATAATAAAAGTATCAAAATTGCCCCAGGACAACAGCGTGTTACCAAGTGTCTCAGCTAAGGTCATAAAAAAGTGTTAATGTAACATTTTTTGATCATTACAGCAAATATTTGTTAGGTTTTTAGATTTAAAAGTTCGCTGCTAAAAAGAAATCCATTTCTGCCAGTAATTTGTTTCCTTCAGAGGGAAAGCAGTTTTGGAAAAAGACAAACTTGAGGTTAGTTCAGCTCTGGAACAACCTGGAAGAAAGGCCTGGCTGATGCACAGAAGATACTGAGCACCAGTGGTGTGCTTGGTTCACTCCTCTGTCAGCACTCACTTCCCAAATATCCAACAGCCCAACTCCATTATTTCTTATACTTTATACCAAAGCACTTTATTAAATCCCGCTTCCTCCCAAACACAATGCAGAGCTTTGTGTGCTGGGCTCTGAGGATTATTTTATTCCTTCAGCTCGGGTTCCCTGTATCTCACTGCTCTAAGCCCACCAGGAACGAGTCCATCACTGCTCAACACCACGGCTGAGTCCTCTTTTTCCAAAAACTGGACAAACACTCTTCACAACCAGCTCCATCCAGTTCTTCTGCTGAATTAACAGCATTACCACAATGCTCTGCTGCTGCAGGAAGGCTGCCAGGAAATCCCCTCACCCTGTAAGAACCGTACCTGTGACCCAGCCAGCCTGCTGACACACACAGTTACTAAATCCACACTGAGTCTCTCCCGGCTGCTTCCTCAATGAGCAAGAAAACACAGCAAGTTTTTCTCCAGTGACTCAAGTGCTGTGATATCTGTCCCTGGATACCCAAAACACTGTGTGGGAGCACCTTGTTATCTCCCCACACTCTGCTATCAGCATCCTGAGCCACCCCAACATCTTCCTCTGCTATTTCTGTGCTGTCACCCACCAGCTTTTCACGCTTCTTGCTCCAAGTCTCCTTCATTCCCTTGGCCACAGGAGGATGATGCTGCACCTGTGGATGCTGAGAGCAGATCACAGCCTGAGTCAGCAGCCCAGGTGGCCATCAGAGCAACCCTTCCAGACATCTCCTCCTGGACTGCCAGCACTGTCATAATTCTGGAGCAAATGAGCCCCCACCGAAACGGGCGCTCGTTTTCTGCTGGTTATTGGCTGAGGTAATGGCTCTGAGCTTTCACAGGGCACAGCACACTGGGTATAATGCAACCTTTTGAAGTCCAGCAAGGAAAAAAAAAAATAAAGAGGGTTTTGTTGGGTTTGTGTGGGGTTTCTTACCCCCTTTCTTTTTCTCCTGAACGATGTGATACAAACCAGCTTGATACACAAATTAGAGGTGATCTCATCAGTCCATTAGGACTAAAGCAAGACCATCACTTGGGAGGGGATGTGCTGGCCAGATAGCACTGATTGGCCTGTGAGCAGCATTACCGTGGGGGTACAAATGCAGCCTTCATTACACAGGCAAGGCATGGCTCCCAGCTTTCAATCCACCCCTGCAAACTGTTTGGCTGCATTGAGAAGTGGGATTTGGGAGCGGCGTCCCACACTCACCGCTCCCGTCGTTAGGCACGGCCGTGGCCAGCCCTGCCACCTCTGTGGATAGAAGGAAATGACCTGCAGACATCACATGCCTCACTGATTCACACCAAACACATGCCTGGGACACAGTGTCAGTGCCTGAAAGCAGCGCAGGAAAGGCACTTGAAAATTCCCTAAGAATAGTAAAATGTGGTTTAGAAGCTTTCGCCTTTCATTTCTCATAAACTGGAACTCCATCACATCTTTCCACCAAGCTTCTTTGGATTTCTTTGTTGTCAAGCTAACAATGCTTGAAAGCGAAGAAAGTCTCATTTCTGAGATGTTTCTGTTTTCAATCGAGCAGCAGAACTATTTATTTTCCTAGCAGTGATGGAATTAAACAATTTGTCTTTGAAAACTCTATAAGCCTTCACCGTGACATCCCCCCATCTGCTTTTGAGATTAAGGTACTTTGATTTTTACCAGCTAAAGGTTTATGAACTGCTGTATAAACCCAATTACTCTCATAGTAAATTATGTAAAGCTTACATGTTATTTTTTAAATTTTCCCCCATGGAGCACTCTGGATATTCAGAACAGGAAAGGCTCACTGAGGCATTTTGAATTAAAAATGTGTAACAGGGAAAACCACGGAGCTTCCAGAAACTTGGAATAAAAAAGAAAAAAAACCTCAACATCATTAAGTGAGGATGAGAGACACCCCAGGAGAGGCTTTTCAGAGGAAGACTGTCAAAAAAAAAGAAAAAAACCCCTCTATTTCAGTGGGAGGGAGTTCTTTAAAAACAGATTAAGTTTCATCTGAGGTAGTATTTATTCCTTAGCCTCGCTTCCTGATTGAAACCAGGGATGGGAGAGATCCTGGTGTGCTCGCTTTGGATGTCAGCAGCAGAAAACACAGGGTGGACAGTTTGATTCGAAGGAGATTTAAAGGAGAGCTGCCCTTCGTGCTCGCTGTGTCCGAGCTGAGCCCACCACGGGACGGAGCATCCCCAGGGCGGGCTGAGCCCCGATAACGCGTGGGGCCATGGGGAGCACGGGACAAGGACTGAGCCCACCACTGCTCCTCCAGGCTGGGACTGAGCTAGGAGGTAAAAACCACGAGCCCCAGGCAATAATCACAATCTAAAGCTGGCAGGAGCTGAGTGACCTTCTGGGCACCAGTTCTGGGACACCTGGCACTGCCCACAGAAAGGGGCAGGGCAGGTGGCAACTCCGGGGCACAGAAATCAGCCCGAAGTCCCACTGCAGTCACGGGGCTCTGGTGAGGTACTGCAGGGATGGTGCCTGCCCTCTGTCACTGTGAAGCCATTCCCCCTTGTCCTGTCCCTCCAGCCCTCAGGAACAGTCACTCCCCATCTTTCCTGCTGGCTCCCTTCAGGTACCGGAAAACTGCAATCAGCTCACCCCAAAGCTTCTCTTCTCCAAGGGGAACAATTAATTAGGGAAGAGCCCCAGGAGCACTGACTCCCACAGGCAGAACACAGCCCATCAAACCGCTGCTTTCCTTCAGGGCTGGGGATTTCCCTGGAGCTCAGCAGCCTCCCGAGGATCCGTGCCCTGCTCCCTGCGGTGCAGGAGGAATGCCGGGGGAAGCGCGCCCGGGGACAGCCCCGGGAGCAGCCCTCACCCCCAGGACGATAAACAGCTCCTGCAGAGCTCCTTGTCGGAGTCTGGAGCTGTCAGAGCAGCACTGACAGATTTCAGCTCGGGGTCATTGTCCACCCAGTGGCCCCCGGAGGAGGAAGCCCAAGGTTCTGTGTCCGACAGCTGCAGCTCATCCCGGGGAAGGCAGCGCTGCCTCAGAGCCCTGCGAGGCTGCCTCGGGGGATCAGGACCTCTGCCCCCAAAGATGCATCCCCAGGGCCCTCTGCAAGGCAGAACGAGGAGGAATTTAAAGCTGTCGGGTTTGTAACACAAAGGGCTGGCAGCCAGGTGTGAGGGCAGGTAGGGGGGATGCAGGTAAGAGGGAGGGCTGAGCAGCAGCGAGGACAGCGAGGAGCTCCAAACCCCCTCCACGGCACTGGGACGGCACCCACGGCTGGCAGCTGCCACCCCTCCAGAGCTCCCCACGAGAAAGGCTGAGAGGAAAAGAGCAAGGCTCACTTTGCAGCTTCTCTTTTTGGCAACCACCTCCCAAACCAAGCCATGCTGCACAGCACCTCGCACTTCCAGGTGGTGTCTGGAGAGTGAGGAAAAAATAGGAGAGCAGTTTCAAAGCCCTTGAGAAGGCACAAAACCCATGAGAACACACACAGAGGGTGCTGCCTTTTGGCTGACTGTGCCCAGCCACAGCTTCTCCCCCCTCTGGGTCCCTCCTGTTCCCCCCAGACACACCAAACCCCAGCTCAGCTCCTGTGAGGACACAGCAACAGCCACTTGTACAACCTACACCCTGACACATTTGTTTTTCCTCTCTTCAAAAACCTTTTTATTTTTAAAAAATGGAGTATTTTGGTTTACTTGGTGCACTTCTCCTTCCACTCACCTTCCCCTACCAGATCTCCCAGTGCCAGCAGGAGTCAGGCCCCGTGAATTCAGGACACTAACAGAATTTAGCACTTTCTAGACCAGGAAAGGAGCTGATGGCACTCGATCCTCTGACCCCAGCACAGACCCACTCTGTATTAAATCAGCTTTCCTGCCTGGGTTCCTTCTGACGCCGGGTCTCACTGCAGCCAAGGACACTGGTGCTGGTGTGTGACAGTCGGTCACGTACTTGATGCATCTGTGTCAGAAAACCTTCAAACCTTGCGCAGAACGCTGTGCGTGCTTATCACACCCTTAACTCAAACCCTCATGTCACGTTTCCCAGAGCAGTTCCCTCCTGCCAGAGCACCCCTGCTCTGCCTGTGCTCGTGCCATTAATGCTGTATTTGCAGCAACTCACAGTTCACAAGAGATCGGATCCCAGCTCCGACTCCCAGCGAGTCCTTGTCACCCTGAGCAAAGAGCAGCCGGGCTCTGTGGGGCAGGGAGCTGTGCCAGCAGCACTCAGAGCTCCCCAGGCTGGGCACAGCCACCACCTGCCCTCCTGCACCCACCAGTGCCCAGGATTGTTTTACTCTCAACACTTCAGAGCTCTGTTTCCACTTCAGGATTCCCTGCTAAAGCTCCCACCTTTTTTAAGGCTCCTCCCACCCCACACTCCCGGTATTCTCTCCCCTCTCCCATTAAGATTCCTCTCTCCTGGAGTATAGTTTGCTACAGGATAAACCAAGTGCTCAAAAGTATATTTTGCAACGCTAAATGTAGATGAATCGAGCATCTCTGTTACACAAGCATCGTGATCCTGGTGCCAAACACGCCTCTGTCAGCTCCAGCATCGCAGTGATCTCTCAACCCGGCCTCCTCTCAAATCCCAATTCGTTCCGGGAGGTCCTGCCCATGCCTCCCTTTTGTCTGCCCTGCTCGCAGGGGTGTTTGAGGAGGCTTTAACAAATCACTGCCACGGCAGTGTCAAGCTGTCAACACGACCACAAGCCCGCTCTGCTTGTGAAAGGGCTGTGCTGTACGACAGGCTCTGCACCCTGGCACCGCCCAGGAGCTTGTCAGGAGTCCTAAACCCCAGCAATTCCTGGTCATAAAACCATTGATCAGCACTAAGTACTCACAAAACTTGATACAGACTCTAAGGAAGAAAGAGCACTCCAAAGATTTCTGAAAAAGGAAATAAAAAGCTTCTGAGCTCGAACCACAGAGAGATCTGAGAACTGGAACGTCTACAAAGTTTGGTTTAGCTACTTAAACTTAACAAAACGTTTGAAATAAGCTCAGTTTTACCTGGGAAGGGAATCCCACCTCAGGGAACATTCAGCTGTTGGGGCTGAAGGAGTTTTACAAAGAACCCAGCTCTGGGGTGATGCTGCTCGGAGCAGCCAGGCAGCGACAGCACCTCCAGAGCTCCCGCGGGGGCCAGGCAGGGACACGGAGCAGGACACACGGACACACTGCCCCCAGCACCACACACACCTGAAAAATTTAAAATACTACAACTAAAGCAAGAGGAAACAGGAACTAAAAGTATTAGAGATGGCAGACTAAGAGTGGACTCTCCCTCTTGTTTTATTTTCAGGGTTTCTTCCCTTTTGGAGAAGAGCAGGAAAGTCATTCCCTTACGCAAGATGTTTTAATTCACATTTTCCTTCTGACATCTCCTTCACAGGCCCACCAAAACAACCCGGGGAGAAGGTCAGACGCAGCTATACATTAAGCAGCAAGGAAAAACAAGGCACATCCCACGCCGAGGACACGCTAATGGCTCTTTGGAGTCAACACTTACCTAATTCACTTTTTAAGACTTTCAGTTGCAAATTTTTTATTCAGCTTTCACAGCAGAAATAGCCACAAGAAAGCTACCCAAAGCCCCAACTCGCCACGTCAGGATTATTTGATACGAAGGTCACTTCCTCCAGCCCCAAGCAAACTCCTTCAAACCCTTTAAGAGACACAAGGAAAAAGGACAAGGAACACTTGTATCGATTTTAGGATGTGAGACACAGGTCAAACACTGAGTGCACAAAAATAATCCCTGCTTCTAGAGGAATATAAAAGCACTAAATACTCAGAAATGCCCTGTGCTGGCATCCGTGGGGTGCAACAGTTAATTTATTAAGACAGATTAATGTACCCACAAACCCTCCAGCGTTACAGCAATTCTGACCTCTCCAGATTGGCTGCCAATGTGATATAGGTCCAAAAGAAATTACCCCGTTCTGCTGCGACAGAACAATAAATCGGCTTCCTCGAATACAGTGGTTAAAGAATCCAAGTTCCTGACCTTGAATGTTTCCCTAGTAGGATGCTGTGCTGTAGGGAACAATCAGGATGACATCTGCTGAAATGTGTGGGATTTATGATATAATAGGTTGCACATATGTGCCAAAAGAGAAAAAAAATCTCTTAAATCCAAGCAAATCAAGATTAATTAGCTATTAAAATAGCTAAGAGAACACAGTGCAGTACAGGTGGTACAACAAACCAGCTCCCTCTCCGTGCGCAGCGACTCCAGTTGTTTTTGGGGTCACACCGTCCGTGTATCTGCGAGCGCACTCTCACTGGGAAAAGCAAAAATTGCTGCTCCTTTGTCAACTCCTGCTCTCTGCAATTCTCCAGGTTTGCACTTTCATAAACAAACCTCACGCAGCCCTTTCATAGGAAGTCCCCCTAAGTGCACAGGAAAATCCCGTTTTGCCTGGCTTTGATCACCAGGACAGACTGAAAGCGAACTCGGGTGCTTTCACAACGCTCCTCGTGCTGAGGAGAGAGAGGCCACGCCGCTCACATCCACCTCCCCACTCCATCACATCCCCTCCAACTCTCCCCCCCTTCCTCCAGCCCGGTGACTTTTTGTTTCCTTGCTGCTAATTGCAATTACAGGTGTTCCAAAGCCCACAGCCTGACAGATGCCTCAAATGCCAGCGCTGTGCTGGGACCGTGCCCGTCCAGCAGCACCACAAAGCAAACATTCCTCACGGGCAATCACAGCAGCCCGACTTCTCTGTCCCTTCCCGCCGCCCCAGGAACGCGAACAAGTTGTTAATACCCTGCAATCTGCTCGGTTTCCCTCTTAATCCTGGTTTTAAGCAAGGCTCTGCTTGCAGGAGATCCCATCAATACATCCACAATGCGGGACAGAGCCAGTGTTATTGTGAGCCTGAGGTGGAACGACTCCGCTCCCAGCAGGAGCTCCGTCTGTACAAGGAACCAGCCAGTGCTGCTCTAGCAGGGGTAACCACTGCAAACGAGCCGGGCTCCCTGCAACAACAAATCCCCTGCCTGCGCTCCGCTCAGCCAGGAGCAGCTCCCACGCTGAGCCTGCCCTTCCCTCTCCGCAGGGAGGGGACTCAGGCACACAGCCCCCTCTCCTCCTGCACAGGTCTTCACCCCACACGCCTTTATCCAGCTCTCCACATCCACGGAGGCCGGGAACACGATGTGGGAAAAGACTTCTTGCAGCCGTGGTCTTTGTGCACGCTAACCCTGGAAAGCTGAGCCACAGCCCTCCTTCCAGGTGAGGGATTCGCTGCTTCTTCCCTCCAAAATCCTTATTCTGCGACTACCCATGGAGCTTATTTTCACACATTTTCAGCAGTTCTCAGGTGCCCAGCACCCACACAGTTAAACACATTTCCAGCACTAACAGCAGCGCTGGGCATCCCTTGGTCTGCTGGGCACAGCCCAGCTGCAGCAGACAACAAAACTGAGACACTGACTTGCCACTGCTCCACACATTTGACACAGAACCCCCTCGTTACATTACCCCCAGCCTGGGAAAACTTCGGTTATCGACAGACAAAACAACGAACATGAAGATAATTATTGAGCACACTGACCTGGTGGAGAGGCAAGGACCAGCTCCACAGGGCCATGTGGGTACTAAAACACTGAAACTTGGGCAAGAGGAAGTTCCTCATCCCCAGGCTTTTGGAAGCATCCTTTAATACTTAACTCTTTTCACTCAGCTGTTTCCAGGACATTTGAGCTGTTTGTTAAAGACTCAACATCCCCTGCCACTTATCTGGAGAGGGGAAAAGCTCCTTGATCCATTCCTGTGGTACCAGAGTACCCTGAGCAAACGACTTGCCTTGCACAGAAAAAGGGGCTGCTCAGCAGAAGCCTCCCACGTGAACACCCTGATCCCAGCTCAGAACACTGACAGACAAAATCAGCAGGGAAAAGCTCTGAATCCTCCCCAAAACTCACTTCTGTAAACGCTTCGTGTTTAGAGAAAGATGAAAGGGATGCAGTCAAATCAAACACCACTCCATCACACGAGTATTGGCAAAACACGTTCTCAGAGCTTTGCGTTTTCCAAAAATACAACCCAGAAGCGCGGGAAGATTCCTCCTGCCTCAGTGTGGCTGCTGCAGAGGCCGGGGGAGAGCAGAGATGTGGCAGTACCTTACCCTGGGATTACAACGTCGTTACTCCCAGCACTGACGGACGGATTAATTGGAGACAGCTGCAAGGAGAACTCTCCTAACGACATGATTCATTAGTTTTCATAGATAATTACATCTGCTCATGGCCTCACACTGAATCATTCATTTCGGGAATTTTTGGGGCATTAAATTTAAATGCAGTAATCAGATTTGTTAATCCGTGGGACAAGGCAAACCAAACACAATTTTATTCAGGGGATTGTTTATACTTTCAACATTGACATAAATTCGGCAGCAGGAAAAAATTAGCAGCATAATGTATGCTCATGAAGGTTAGAAATTATTAACGGTAATCTCCCTCACTCCCCCAGTGCTGGTGACCAGACTGGGCAGATTTTTTTGGGGCTGCCTGGACTGCAGGTTCCTTCCCTGGATGCATCTTTGTGCCTTACACAATCCAGTGGCCTTCTCAGAATACACAGAGATTTTTTGATAATAAGATCTTTTGATAGAATGAAAGAACGAAAATAATTGATACTTGGTTTTGCCACTCTCTAGATTCAAAATACAGCTGGTTTTTCGTTGTTGGTGTATTATACATTAAATAATCAGTTTCAAACACAGCTTAGCTGATTTTATTACGCTGAAAAAGCAGCACATATTCACAGACAGAAACCCCAGAAAGATCTGCAGATCCAGGCCAGCTCCCTCCGTATCAAGTCACAAACTTTTTACTAAATTGAACTCCACTTTAAAAACTGATAATTTTTTTGCCCATTTTTTCTGGAAGCTCCTTTGGAATTTCTCTTCTCTCAGTTAAAAAAGAAAAAGAAAAGTAATTTTCTCATCTGTACTATTTATGGTCAATTCATTCCCATTTTTTCTTGAATCAATATCCTTCTTCAGCTCCAGTAGTTTTTTCCCTCTCCAATATTTTACTGCCAAAACACGAATAGAAAGCAAACCATTATCTCCAATCCATCCCCAGCTGGCCAGACTGCACACCCAGACATCAGAGCCCTCTCTGTGCTTTCCCACTGACCTCCACAGCCCTCACTTCTTCTCTAGACCTTCTTCCCCTCCAATTTATTCTTCTGAAACAAGAACCAGAAAGTTCAGAGTATTTTTCACAAAGCTGTGTCCAGGTGCAGTGACTTGTCTTGGCCTCGTGACAATTGTCACCTGCTCCACCCCATCTTCTCTCCCCATCAAAGCAGCAAAGACCTGGTCAGGTTTGGGACGAGCTCAGCACGTGGTCACTCAGTTGCTGCGGCTCAGTGGATCAAAAGCAAACTCTGGGCTTCATCCTCATTCAGTTCTTTCAGGAACTCCACCCTCATCACACCATGACCTGAACCACGCTGAAGAAAATATGAAGGATCAGGCAAGAGGAATCCCGTGGCACGTCAGAGATCCCACGGCTTTCAGCAAACCAGCTTTCAGAGAAGAGCAGCTCAGGTTCACCAGCACCACCACAGGGGAAATACCTTTTTGGGGGGCCTGGAAACAAAGGGCAAGGTAGAGAACCCTGCCCAGAACCACACAGTGAGTCCCTGGGCGAGCCAGGAATGCGACCACCAGACCACAACCACTCGATGGCAGCCACAACAGAGCTGCTCCTGGGTGTACGGGAGAGAGCACCTCTGATAACACAGCTTGGATTCCTCCAAATTCACATGCTACTGCTGAGAATCTGACATTAATGTGCAACTTGAGATCTCCTCCTCTGGTGAAGCTGCACCTACGCAGTCATATTTATCCTTGTTGAGGTTTGGGGGACGGGGGATTGCTCCATGGAAGCTGGAACAAATTAATATCGCCCCGAGAATTATTATTTTAAGAGAAGGAAGCAGCAGAAGCACAAAGGTAAGCCAACTGCTTCTATTTTCTTTTAGTGAAGCGTCTGACAACGCACAGTATATCTTCTCAGGATCCATCCCAAACGCCACACGGCGGTAAGCTCCTCGTGAGGCTGTTACTGGAAAGCATCCCAGGCCCTGCAGTCACATCCCCATTTGTGCAGTACCTCCAAGCCTAACGCCCCTGTCACAGCCGTGACTCCCAGAGAGACCCTTCCCGAGGAGCGGCATCCGAGCTCCGCCTCACCTCTCCCGACACACGCTGTTCATCTCTGCTGAGTGCAGCACCACTTGTTTGTGTAACTGGAGAAGTGTCAAGCCCTCTCTTGCCGTGATTTAAGCTCTGCCAGTGTTAGAAGGAAAACAAAGAACAAAGATGCTGAGATATCCATCATCCCACCAGCGCCCGTGGGGAGTAGCTGGAGGAATGCAGCGCGCCGGGATCCGCCGGCCCCGCTTCCAGGGCAGCCTCCCCTTCCTGAGCACACCGAGAGCACTCGGCACGGAATTCACCTCTTCCAGCCCATCCAGGGCTCAGCACCCCGGCAGGAGCTGCCTGGCCCTGCAGGCACCAGGGGCTGCTCGGCGCTGGTGCCGTGACCACAGCAGGCTCCTGGAGCCCACGCGGGCAGAGCCCTGCCTGTGTTATTCCTGCAAGGAATTCAACAGCTGAAAACAGCAAACCCAAGAGCCAGAGCTGTTTGCTAGGAGGGGTTTCGGTTACTAAATGCAGAAATCCACAGAAGACATTTTTCTCTTGTCCTCCAAGAGAAATGGAGAGGATACAAGCGTGTTTTATTAATGCCACCGACTACACGAGTGCCATGAAAGGAACTCATTTCAAGGGAAAATTAAAATACCAACTTCCCTCTCATTTACTGAGAAAAGTGAGCACAAGTGGGGAGACAACTGAAATAAATCAGAGAAATGCAACAGAAATGGGGCAGCAAGCTCAGCGAGGAGCCAAACGGGTCAAACACTGTCCTTGGAAACCTCAGCACAAAGGGACCACACTCAGCACAGGAACAGCTTCAGGACAGCTTCTCCAAGGAAACTCAGGCACAACCCCGGGAGCTCAGTGTTCCTGCCCAAAAGGAGCAGGAATGACTGTGAACTGCACGGTCACTGTCTCTTCCTCCCCATGAGCAGAAGCACCCTGAGCTGAGCAGCTCAAGAGAGGACGTGGATGCAGAACTTCAGTCCTTCCCTTATTTACCTCACTGCATTCTCACACTGGAGAAGAGTTCATCAGTGACTGACAGAACTTAAGGAGAAACCCAAACACTCAGGTCTGTTTGCAGGAGCAGAAAAACCAAACGAGCAGAGCCACAGCACCAGGGACAGACACGGATGTCACAGCGACGCCAAAACCTGGGCTCAGCACCTTGCAAAACACACCCGAGGGGAACCAGTGAATCTCGCTGTTGGGATGGAGAAACAGACCCAGGAGCCAGGTACCCTCTCCCAGGGGACCAGAGGGGAGAGACTCTTCATCACTGAGGAGCTGGATGTGCTCGACCTGCCGAGGCTTCCCTGGCGTGCAGCGCTGCGGTTGGGCAGGAGCACTTCCACCTCCTCCTCCTCCTCCTCCCCTCAGGCAGCACTACCTTTTTTTCAAACAGTTGGGCAATTGTCTGAAGGAGAAGTCTAAGAGGGGAAAAACACATTCCTCTGAAACAGCATCACTGCCAGGCACAGGGCTGCAGGATCACCCAGCCTTACTCCTGACCCCATGCTTAAAAAGCACCTCGAAAATAAAATACAGCCATTATTTCAGGCAATATTAAAAGCAAGGAGAAAAGCAGAGCCTTCTTTTCACAAAGGACAAAATGTACCTTTGGATTTCTAACTCTCCTTTTTCAATGTTTTGTTTTGTTTTTTTTTTTTCCTGTGCTTCTCTCCCACGTGGAAGGGATGAAGAAATGCTGGGGAGGGTGGTGGTTCAGGACAGCTTAAGTGTGCATGAACCGGCTGTTCACTCTCAGCACAGCACTTGTGCTCCAGAGAGATCACCCCAAGCCCACGACACCGCTCCTTCCTCCAGCAGACCTTCATGAATTCCAGCTGGAGACTCCTTTTTCTTCCCCCAGGGCCAAAGGGAAACTCACTGATATTTTTCATGTTTAGGATGTGGGGAAGGACACGCAGGAATACTGAAACACATTAAACTGCTGAATTTCTCTTCCCCCACTCCTCCCCCTTTTTTTCCAGGAGAAGGGAGTCTTCCAACCCCTAAAACAGACCAGAAGAGCACAGTGCATGGGAATAGCACAAGGGAGCACCAAATCCACGGACCCCTCCGAGCCCCTGTGCACCACCCAGGAGTCACCACACGCTCACAGCAGCCACCACCAGCTCGACTCCCAACCCCCTCAGCCGGCGTTAAAACCACTTTTGATTAGGGGGAACAAGAGGAAGAGCATCCTCTGCAGGAGGGAACACAAACCCAGTGGCCCCTGCAGCACTGGGGACAGCTTTGGCTGTGTCAGCAGCTCATCAGTCTGCAGCTTCGGGCAGAAAGAGCTGCTGCCAGCAATGACACATTTTACCCAAGATCTCCTGAGCAAAGCTAAATTTGGAGAATTCAGTGTTTATCACCATCCCTTTGATCCCTTTGAGAAACACCAGAGGACATGATGGGAGCTTCAGTGGAGCAGCCATGGACAGCCCAAGTTACCAAGGACGGCTGGGCAGGACCAGAACTGTGCAGTGTCTGTGGTTGATTTTCACACAATAACTGTTAGTGAGAGCTTTTGGAGAGCTTCCCCCCTTTCAAAAACCAAACCTCTCACTGAAGCCAGCAGTGCCAGTCAGTTTATGAAATGTTTTTATCCCAAACTGAAGGATGGGGGTTTGGCTGTGTTTGTGTTTGGCAATGTCTGTACATTTGGATGATTTAGGCAGACAAGATCTGCTGCCTTTAATGCCCAGCTGCTCTATTTAATCCCTGTTAAAACTGGTTTTCCCCTCCAAATTTCTCTAAACACTACTGGGAGGCTTGTTTAAAATACATCCCTTATGAAGGCTCCTGGCAATTCTGAAATGAGAGTTTTCCTTAATCTTCCTGCTAACTTCAGGGGATAAACTGTCCAGCTGTCACCATGTCACAGTGTGGGTGATGTTAATGAGCTGGAGGAGAAGCCAGGCCACAGAAATCCCGAGGTCCCACTCCACTTCCCTCTGCCTTCACTCAAACAAGGTCTCTTGACGAGCTCTGACAGACCAGGAGTCCCCAAGTCCTGCAGAAGAGCTGAGCACCTTCAGCCCCCCAGCCAGCAAACCCTGATTGAGATCTCCTAATTAAAGTCCTCCTAACCAGGAGGGTGATGGTACCAAGTGTCCACCAGGACCTGGACAGCAGGAAAAGGTTCCTGGGCATTTTGTGCATGGGACTGGATTTGCCTTCCCAGAGAGATGATCCCTGGAGGAGTCTGACAGGGTCAGGCATCTGCACCTGCAGAGAGGAACGCTGCTCCTCCTTCAACTCGGCTGCACATCAAATACATACAGATTGTGATAAAAAAATATATAACCAGCTTTAATAAATGTCAAACAGGGAGAACTCCACACATCAGAAAGGATATTAATTTGGCTTGGTATCCTGCACCAGTTGAAAGCCTGAAGCAGAGCAAGCCTGGCATGTGCTCTGTTTAAAAGGTTCCCCAGCCCCTGTATCAATGGGTTTTTTCTCCATTATTCACAGAAATCTGAAAGTTTCTCTTTCAGCAGGGACTGAGGAACAATTTTTACCTTCAGAATAAAACCATGTAGAGACACAGCTGTTCAGGGTAGTTTGCCATCACACTTGTACTGGGAATACTGAACAGAAAGCAGTGAGAAATCTGCCTTATGCTTACAACAAAGCTCTAAGATTTCTTTTAAATCAGCTGTGACCGTTGTATTTTTGATTTTTGTTTGCTTCTGAGGGATGCAGCCTCCCCTCACTCAATAAAATCTCCTTCCATTCCCTTCCAACACGAATTCCAGTTGGACACAGAGCTGGGTAAGAAGAACAGGGCAGATTTGGGGGTTATTCCCATTTCAGAGAGTTCCCTCATGCCAGGAAGTGAAACAGAAACCTCTCCAACATCTCCCTGCACGTGGGGGACAGCTCGCAGGTGTTCTGTCCTGCACACTGGCACGGGTCAGTGCAGAACTGGGTTAAACCCCTGCTGTCCCTTCCCCAGCACCTGCCCAGAGATAAAATCAGTTTCAAGCGCTCAGGGAGGTTTAGCAGCAGCTCCAGCCACTGAGGGTGAAGGCTGGCCCCGAACAGAAGGGAGGAATATACTGATTTTACACTCAAACCCTCAGCCCTTCCCTCACAAAAGTCCTGTGGTCTCCAGCCATGAAAGTCACTTTCCCTTCATTGAAAACACACCACCCACATTAGCCGTGAGCAAAACGACTGCAGTTCCTACTGCAGCAAAGCACCAAATGGGGCTTTTCCGTAAGAAGTGAAGTCACAGCAGCTTAACCAGTGGAAAGAACCACACTGCAGCTCACCAGGCTCCAATTCAAGTCTGAGCACCACTACAATGACCTGTGAGCAGTGACGTGGAACAGCTGGAAAACCCAGCACCGACCCCAACTGCCACACAGAGGCACCAGTACCAGAAAATGCATCATCCAGCCCCAAAACTCAGAACTCTGATAATGAGTGCATGAATGTGTGCCATGCTGGAATCTTCTCTATCCCCAGGCTGGTGCTCTGACATAGCTTGGGCCTCATAATAATTTCCAAGTGAAAATACCTTTTTATAATGAGTACACATAAAGCAGCCCACGTCCTAAGCTCAAGCAGAAGGAAGCTTTCCTCCCAGCTTATCTGATTTTCCATTCATTTCAAATATCACGTTTCGGAAGGCCACTTCAGCGTTCAATTCACACTGCTAATTTTCCTTGGCAAGACCCCACGTTATCTGCAAACACTGGCTGAGAACCCAACTGCAGCAATGTGATACCCACACCCTGCTGCACGGCAACCGGGTAACACAGGGATGTGGGAAACGTCGGTATTCCAAAATAAAGGTGACAGAGTTATTAACAGCAGACCCCGGGAGGGGATGCGGGAGTTTGAGAGGCAAGGAACACCAAAATTAAGGGATGCCCTCGCAGTCCCCAGCCTGCCTGGGGCACTGTCCCTGCCGGGAATGATCCCTCCCTGTCCCACAACGAATGCCCCAGTGCTGATGGGCACCTCCTGCTCCCCCTCCCCTGCCCCACACAGCCCCAGCCTCCAAACCCAGGAACAAGGAAAGGTCCTGCTCACCCCTGCAGGCCCAAGCACAGCTTGCTCAGGGAAATATCATCGGGAGGAAATGAAGCAGACCAACCAACAGGTCTCTGCTGGAGCATCCCCCAGGAGATTTTCGAGCTCAGACAAGTCCTGATGGATTTTTCCTCAAGCCAAGGACCCTCCCACATCAGCCCCCTCCACCACTACCTGTCCATGCTACAGCAGAGGTAAGAGACCTCTGCAATACAAAAATAACTTAAAATAGTTTCAACACAGTGAAATAAATAAATTCTAAGTTTCTTGCCCAAATCACCGTGTTTCCCACCACAATTCCCTCACACAAAGTGACAAACATGGCAAAGCCCATGACAAACAACCAGTAAGAACCAAAAATCTTCCCTTTACACCCAAAAGTTCTTCTTTGCCCCACAAAGAAGGAGGAGCTGGGTCCTGATCCCTCTTCCCAGTGCTGTGCAGGGCACCACAACCCCAGTGCTGACACAGATCTGGGGCTTTGTCACCGGGACTGGGCCGTCTCGTGGTGCTGCTCTCTTGTTCCAACCCAGCACTATAAACACAAAGCTCAGGGTTATACAGAACAAACACTTGGGCAGCTTATACCAAATATTATCTTATTTTTTTGTATGATTTTCCCAAACCAGACCAAACCCAACCTTCTGAACTCCTGGCAGGACTGGAAACCAATATTCCTTTCAGCATTTGTGCTCACCCCTGGAGGAGCAGGTTCAGCTGAGCAGCCGTGGGGAACCCTGGGGTCCCTGGTGCCCAGCCCAGGGGATCCTGCTCCAAACTGGGAGCCCTGGGATCCCTGGTGCCCAGCACAGCCCAGGGGATCCTGCTCCAAACTGGGAGCCCTGGGATCCCTGGTGCCCAGCACAGCCCAGGGGATCCTGCTCCAAACTGGGAACTGTGGCCTCGCTATCTCAGAGCCAAATCCATCACTTTTTATCACAAAGGTATCGCTTGAATTCCTACCCCGAGCCTGGAAAAAGGCTGTCAGGCCCAGATGTTTCAGACTAAAGACTGGCCCCAAACCAGCATTTTTCAGCAAACTTGGTCCTGTAAGAGAATTTCCAACAAAATGCTGAGATCAAACACCCCTGGAGCTGTTTCAGCACGATGTGATCCACGCAGCCAAGGGCCAGATTTGATTGTGCCCCTGCACTCTGATGCCAGACACTTCATGTTACGGGACCTCGTGTGCCTCGTGTGATTTATTCCCTTCATGCTGAAGTGTTTCTTGTAAAACTGCTGGGAGAAAGTAAAGTGGAATTTTGTCTGCTTCCACATCCAAGACTTGCACTACTGTTGTGCTGGAGGATTATTCCAGTTATCGATGTCTGGAAAGAGCAGTTCACTGGGAACAACAAGTACATCCCGCTCGCTCCCAGAGCTCACTGGGATCACAGGAAAGGACTGGAGTCAGGCAGCAAGGCAGAGTATTTTCCACAATACATGGCATAAACAGGGTAATACCCACGTCAACTTAGCAGGTTTGGGATGGAACACGTTTAATACATCAGCAATCCAAACGAAAAGGTTACACTCAAGCTTGCAAGGAAGTTACTGTAATTTATAATAATAGTCATAGCATCATGATTTTATCAGTTTTTAAGTGGTATCAGGATGCTCCAAGATATCAACTTCACCGTTTTAAAAGAATGCCATGTTTATGTCACATTAATTACATTTCTGACTGAAACACAGCTTTGAGGAAGCAACTGCTCCCAGCTTTCCCTCTGCCCCCATCAAGCTGCCAGGACCCTGGCATTCAACAAAAAGGTCTGACACACGACAGGCCAAAACCCCTCCGTGAAAAATCAGCTCCCACAAGCACTGTGGGCACAACCTGGCACTTCAACTTTCTTTGAACTGAACACTCAAAAATGACTCGACAAATCCACCCCCAGTGCTGCACCTATGAACCGGCTCTGCTGCCTCAGCCCAAGTCCAACTTCTCGGGAGCAACAAACTGGAATTGTGAGCTGTGCTGGACACCAGCCCGATGTGGAACAATCCCGCACCAGGGATTTCGGGCACAGTAAGCCATCATCTCCAGAGGACTGGCCATAAGAGTCAGAGAAGCAATATATTGTGCTCAGCGTCCAGGGGAACAGGAGAGATGGGAGAGGAGACGGGAGGAGAGATGGGAGAGGAGACGGGAGGAGAGATGGGAGAGGAGACGGGAGGAGAGATGAGCTGGACGCGCACTTGGAGGTAATGGGAAAACCAGGAGAATGTGCTGGAGAGCCCCGAGCAGCCGGCTCGGGCTGAGTAAGCCCAGTTCAAAGCACTCCTCAGATTCCAGCAATACCTCACGAGCACAACGCGCCCAGAAACGTGGTTTTCTTATTCTCTCCTGCGTTGTAACCGTGCAGCTCCCAGCCCTACAGGTTTTCTGGGAAATCTATTAAAAGCCCATCAAGTGCCCACCAGCCCTGACCGAAATCACCATGACGCAGGAGCATCTGGTTCCCACCAAGCATGACTCCCTTCAAAGCCTGGCTGTCACCTCCTCTCCAGTAATGCCTGGGCAAGCAGCTTCTCCAGGGATGTGGGACCGAGCAGCCACCTCCTCCTTCCCCCCATAAAACCTCAAAAAACCCTCCGAGAAGGGGAAGGCACAGAGGAAGCACTGAAGTCAGAGTCTTTAATGTATACACTGAAGTAGAAACCCTCGAGCTGTATTTCACTGCCACAAATAGCAAATATTTAAAAATAAAACATTATTTTTAGCCTAAGTGGTGCTTAAGGATTCGAGAATAAAACATTGCCCAGAGACAGGGAAATGTCATCATGTGAAAATGCTGAGGCAGCCGTGTCCTGCTCAGTGAACACCAGCTCAGCGCAGAGAGAAAGCATTTGGGATCCTGTCTCAAACCTTAAAACCTTCCCTGATTCAGCCAAAAACCAGAGGAGAACGAGTAAGGCAGAACACCTTGGTGTATAAAATGATACAGAAACTCGCATAACATTTTCCTAGATCCTCTAGCAAAGGCTGTTCTGCACAGGGCAATTCATCCCCTGCCTTTCTTTTCCACAAGCAGCGACTGTAAGGTCAGGATATAGAATTCCAGCTGCTCCCAGACAGGTAGGGATCTACCAAAAAGGGGCTGTAAAGGAGAACAGACTGGGTTTGTCCCTTCCTGCTCCTTTACGACGCATGACAGACATCCTAAGAAAGCAGGAAAGCAGGCTGGGAAAATAAATCCCCTCTCCACGGTCTCAATTTGAGATTTTCTTGAACGGAGAAAAAGCTAAATTAACATGGAAAAAAATCATCAGAGTTTTGAAATATCTACAATTACAGTTAGGTTTTGTTTTCTTTTTAAACAGTTTAAATCAAATGCCTGAAGAAGCAGATGGGAAACTCTCATGTGCTAAAAGTTGAGGCTTCTACCAGAGCTCTCCATTAGGAAACTAAAGACAAGGCTTAACAAAGAAGATGTTTAAGATCATAATTCTTATCAAAAAATCCTGAAAGGCTTAAGAAAGTTGGAAACTCATTCCTGCAGCAGTTCTGGTCCCCGCGCAGACAGATGGAGGGAGACGGCTTCCCCCTCCCCAGCGCGGGGTGGGTGAGGTAGGGATTGACTAACTGTGGAAAAATCCACATAATTGAGAAGACAAATGTTGAACAGTTATTTTACGGCTTGAACTATTCAAGGAAAAAGGCTGCCCGTGCCAAGGGGCCAGCCAGGCTCATTGTGTGTGCGAGCAGCCCTGGGCAGCAGCGGCGCTTTCATCCCCCGCCAGGTGCGGCCCCGAGCTCTGTCGGGGCTGGGAGTGCTGCAAACCCCACCGAGAGGAGCAGCAGCATCCCCACTGCCACAGAGAGCAGCAAAATCCACACACAGGCTCGGGAGCACGACCCACTGTCGAGGCCATTTGCTGCTCCCCATGAGAAGCCTTATTTTCAATTGCTTAAAATGATGAAAAGCTTGGAGCCTGCTTCCAGATGCGTTTTCAAAAATAAAATAAAGTTTCAGCCAAAATATCTGAGCCATTTCTGAACAGAGCTGCTTCTCCCATGCTAAGACTCCACAGGGGCCTCAGGAGCTGCAGTACCCCAATGTTCTCAGTGACACACGCAGAAGATAGAGGGGGATGGAGAAGGACCCAGGAGGGGAACTGGTTGAGCAAGAATGCTGGAATACGGATGGGTGGTTTCAACAGCGAGGATTAGACACGTTCAGAAGGCGAGATTAAAGATCAAATCAATAAAAGCAGCAGAATGAGAAGTCTGAAGGAAGCCAAGTAATAGAAGAGAGGAAAGAGCGAGCTAGGGAAGGTCAAAACACAAAATAAGAACTTGTCTGCTCGATCTCTTGCTCTAACTCAGCTGAAGCCATCTGGAATGGTACATGCTCCTAAAGGTGTCCCACAACAAGGACTTCCCAACCTCCTGACACAGGCTGTGTCACTCCTGGTAGAAGAATTTCCTGCTCCTCTTGACCTCAACTCAATCCTATCACCAGAAGCCTCCCTCCCCTCTTGAAGCAGCTTTGCTTCATTCTTCAAGAGCCTTGTGTTCCCATCTGTCCTTCAAACTCGGCTACCCCAGCAGGTCCCCTTTCCTGGGGGTCCCACCTCAGCGCTTCACACCAGGCTCAGTGCCCTGTCCATCTCCAGACAGACCCAGGCACCCCAGCTCAAGCCGTGTTTAATTCCAACCACGAACAGCCAGTCCCCAAGAACATTTATCCAATCCCTGACACACCCAGGGAAGGGAAATCATTTGTGCCCATGCTGCCACACGCTTACAAGGACACCTCGTGCAGCAGCACCAAATCTCTCCTGAAGTTCAAATGACACCTAATTCTTTTCACGGGGCTCTTGCACAGAAAAAATCCAAATTCGTTGGACTCTTACAAGGACCGAGCTGTTGTCTCCCGAGTGCTTACAAGGAGTTTGTTCTGCTGCCCCAGTCTGACTGCTGGAAATCCATCCCAGCAGAGCCTGACAGGCAGCACAGGGATGGAAACCCATCCCAGCAGGGCCTGACAAGCAGCACGAGGATGGAAACCCATCCCAGCAGGGCCTGACAGGCAGCACAGGGATGGAAACCCATCCCAGCAGAGCCTGACAGGCAGCACGAGGATGGAAACCCATCCCAGCAGAGCCTGACAGGCAGCACGAGGATGATTGCTCCTTGTTCTTCCCTGTGCTGTCAGCAGCCCTGTGTGAGGCCACGGGCAGGACACCTCACACCTCCCTCATGCTGCTCCAATCATCCAACACTGCTGAAATTACCCTGAGCCTGAGCTCCAGAGCTCCCTGTGCAGGTTCCCATCTGGCTGCTGACCCAGGCTTGGAGACAGATCCATTCTGCAGTGGCTTCCCTGCTTTTTCCACAATTGTTTTAAGAACACCAGGAAATTTCACAGATAAATAAATGCTGGAAACACTGAAGCAGCAAAGTCTTGTGCTTAAAAGGTTAGGAAGCACTAAAAGTACTATTTTGTGTAGACACCTTTCTCAAAGCAATGCAAATTCAGTGTAACCTTGGTTTCCATCACCCAGCAGGCAGCACAGGCAGGGTTACTTCCTTGACAGATACCAAATAATTTGTTTTATCCTCATCACCCGGCACAAGGCTGCATTCCTCATGGACTGCACACAACCCCAACTCTGCTCTGAAGAGTTAAAAGCTCCCTCACAGACCTTCCCACGACGGCCCTCCCGACAGCAGGTCTGAGTGTATTTTGATTTTGACAGCTTCCTTGGGAGATGAAACACTGTTATTCCAACTCAGATGGAAAATAGGAAAACTAATAGTTAAGGTTTATTTTGGATGTTCCGTAAAGGAGAGTTCGAACCTCTCTCTTTTTTAAAACCACATGCAAACCAAACCTTATCTACCTTTCCGAGCAATATTTAATATATTTTGATGTATTTCAGGGACATGGTTTCGTGGTGCACTTGGCAGCGTCAGGTTTACAGCTGGACTCGGTGATGTTAAAGGTCTTTCACAAGGAAATGATTCTGCATTCCCCAGTCCTTGCCGGGGGATGGACCAGACGATCCTCAGAGGTCCCTTCCAAGCCCAACCACTCCGTGATTCACGGCGCCCAGAGCTCGGCCTGCACCAGCTCCTGCTGGCTCCTGCCAGCGCTCCAGACCTCGGCACACCAGAGCCTGGGATGCCAAGCCAGGCACACAGAGGGAAGCACTCCTGGAAAAGCTCAGCCGGGATGGGTTAAGCACCCTCGCAGCGAGCTCCTGGGCAGCAGCACAGACAGTTTTATGCTCTAAGGCAACATTTATCTGCTGCTGCCGCCACAAACTCCTCTTACAACCCTCGCCTCACTCTCTAAACATTTTCCCACACCTGGAAGGAATGAGGCAGTGACCTCACAAATGGGTTTGGTCACCACATACGCACAGTTCAACCCCAAAGAGATCGAGTCCTATGCACAAAATGAGGCAAGACCTGCAGAAAACAGCGTGCAAGTGTTTTAGGACTAGAAATACACGCAAGAAGTGCCGTGTAACCTCAGGTTTGCCATTTCCCAGCTTCTCAGTGCTCATATCCAGCCTAAGTACCGCACTATTTAGACCACTCAAGACAAAAAGCACAGTTAATTTTTCCCCCAGGAAGGGTTAAATCCACTTAAACAATGAGCAATAAAGACAGAGCAGTGCCCCAGTAACACTGAAGTTGTTTCTATTCCATACAACAAGCTCGGGAAGCAAAATTAAAATCTATCTGCATGGTCTGAGGTCACTCAGGCTAGGGATGGTTATTTTAAATCTGAATATTAGAAACACATGCTTCGCTAGCAAACCTGAACCTGCTGGTGCTCAGCCTTTCCCAGGGAATGCTGAACACCTCCAGAGCCCACCAAGCAGGACTGGAGCCATCTCCAAGGGGGTCACAGCGGGCAGGGCTGTAACTCCATAGGATGAAAACAGATATTGTTTAGACAGGATGATGAACATTCCTAAAAATTTCATCTTTAATCATTTCTGATTTACAAACTAATCCTAACAATGACGCAATGCACCCACATCCCCACTGGTCTGAGGCTCATAACTCAAGCACAGCCCATACACAGTGCTAATTAGTTTGTATTACAGCAAAAATGCTCTTAATAAACAGAAATGTGAAATGACTTTTGGACTGTGCAATAGCCATGTAAATAATCTTTAGGAGGAGCCCTTTACTGTCCATATCCTGACTGGGCTGGCTGCACCAGGGGCCTGGGGCTGGGCACTGCCCTGGGAGAGGGGAATCCCATTCCTGGTGCTGTTTCCAGTAAGTCTCTGCATCACCAGGAATATTTTCACTCCCCTCACTGATGGTACCAGAACAGTTCTCTAGGTGTGTACAGAGCAGCAGCCAGAACAGGGCTGCAGCCTCAAGCATTTCGATGGCAGTGTCAGGGTAGCAAAAATCTCACACCAGGCTGAGCTGAGTCCCCCCTGGAGGATTCTGTGCCACCCACTGTGACCAGAGGTGACACTGCAACCTCGACTCGCAAAGCTACTGCAAACAAAAACATAATCCTACAGTTTCTGGCTGGCTTTAGAAACTTGATTTTGACAAGAAACTGAAAATGTTACATAACCATATAATTAAAGGATTATTGTGAGAGGTAGTTTACTTAAAATGACCCATTCTAGTTAAGAGCATCCTGACTGGGTACAGCATTCTCCTAACCAGGAAAAGGACATGAACACTGTCTGATTTTGCAGCTTATCTATTTATGAACTTATTTATGCTCCGCTATGAACTTTAGAGGAGCCGGAAGCAAAAGAATCCATCCTCAGTGGAGCAAAGCAAAGGGACACTGACAGGGTAAAAATGCCAAACACGGAAAGTTTTGCAAGCTCCCAATATTTACCATCCATCCCAGAGTACTCCATTCTCATGCAAGGATGTCACAATGAGAAAACAACATCTCTATAAGGGTAAAACAAACAGCATTCACAATTTCTGAAAGCATTCTTCCACAATTATTGCACTAGATTAGATTGCCTCATCACCAGGGCCAGAGGCCATTTACACTATTTTCTTTCTTTTTTTTTTTTATGGAACAGATGAAAGGATTACAGAAAGTTTTCTGGGGCCAAATTTGGAGCTAATGATGGGAAAATTCTTTTGCTAATCCCCACTGCTAGCAGACTCCTGAGGCTGGAAAAAAACAATGTCTCCTGGTACCCTGCTTCTATTTTGCTCATCAGTGCAAAATGCCCCGCTCAGGAGGTTTGCAAAGGCCCATCAGCTTTAAGCAGAGCCATAAAATCCGCAGGACAGGGCTACAGTGAAAACCTGAGTGAAGAACCACGCGAGACTCCCATTAAAACTGGGATGCTGCACAATGAAAGCCAAGGATGGGACTCAGCCCCACAGCAGCCACCTCCATCCGAGCTGTAGCCTGGGGGGAATGCGCTTTTCCAGGACATTCTGTGCCAGGGAGCCTGGAGGGATCCCACCTGAGCAGTCCCTGCCGGCTCCAGAGGATTCTCGGAGAGATGGGTGGAAACACGCGGAGCTAAGCCAGGCTGGTGTCACCTTGTGTCACCACCTGCCCATGGACAGGGACCGACCCTCCCGTGGGCACAGCTCCCACCCAACCCCAGCGATGCCCTGGGACGAAGCTCCAGCTGATGCCTTTCCCTGGGCTTAGAATTAAAAGCCAAACACGGTTAGAGGGGAAAAAGGGTTTTACCTCGGTATTTATTTGAGGATCCTCTGGTGCA
>VZTD01003694.1:371-15877 GCA_013397725.1 Rhagologus leucostigma | reverse complement strand
GCTAAAAGCACTAAGGATACATGCAAAGCTGTGTAACAGGGTATGTGGAAGGGTATATGAGAGGGGTATATGAAAAAGCAAAAAACCATCACGGCATCAGAGCACCGCTCCCGCTCCTGCCCCTCAGCCCAGCAGCGCAGGAGCAGCAGGCACGGCCAAGGCGCCTCCCTCCCAAAGGCAAAGTTTAATCATTTCGCAGTCATTTAACAAACACAAAGGATTCACATGTACCGGCTCTGGGAGAGGAGTAAACTTTGCATAATTAATCCCTCGGTCCCGGTGCATCTGCAAACGCACAGCTACACCAACTGGCACTCAGGGGAAAATGCCTCCGGCCACCTCGGAGAGCCGGGAAGCGCAAACACCTCCGGAGAGCCGGAGCTGCCTTGGAATGGAGAAAGCAGACCCGAGGAACAAGTCTGGAAAACCAGTACCCAACTCCCTAAAGCCCTATTCATTAAGGCACATTATCAGCTGCTTCTGAACTAAGCCACATTTTATCTTAACACCAGGACAAGCTACAGGCACCTCCTGAGCTGCAGAAGGTGGGAACATCCCCGGCAGCTCAGGGAAGTGGAAGTCAAGCTTCCCACAGAAAGGGGCGGTTTGATGGAAAATCTGACTGGAGGAAAAAGCAATGTTGAAGCAGCACTTAATGAAGATGAACTTCCCCTGCCTCCCCACAATACAGACGATGCCATTATCACTCAGCACTAGGAAGGAAAGGGATTCCAGGGAAGGGGAAATTGCAGGGCAGTTATCCTCATCAACCTGAGCGTGCAGCAGTGACACGAGCTTGGCAGAGCGCCTGAGCAAAGTCTGCTCATGGTTAAGCACAGGGCATGAAGTAAGATGTGCACAGGGAAAACAGCCCCTGGAAAATATTGCTCAGGAGTTCAGCTTTTCCAAGGTGCCAGTGGCAACAAAATGTCTGACCTTATCCCCCCATATCCGCCAAAAAAACCCAAAAAAAGGGATTGCATAAAGTCAGCGGAAACACGGGAGTTCCACTTGCCTGGCAGGGATGAAGCCAAGTGCTGAGTGATCTGCCCCCACATCTGTAAAGTCAGGCTATTTCCCAACTCTCTTGGACAGCTTAAACATCTCCTGATGACACTTCCTACACGGCTGGCAGGTTTGCTGCTCGTGGCTGTGGGACACGAGGAGCAGAGCTCGGGCTCTGAGCAGTTTCCTCAGGATCTCAGATCGGCACAGACAATCCTCACCACTTCCTACTCCGAGCACTCGGGAAGGTTTCCCTCTTTTGGGAAAGAGTTGCCTGTAGCTCAAGGAAGAGCTCCCATGAAAACACAGGAATTTTGCTCAAGGCTTTGTCTGTAAGACGAACAACACCGGCGTTATTTGCATTATTTGTAAAAAGGAGGGTTGAATACATTCCATTTCACAGCTGTTTCGAGGCCTCAATGCTAGAAAAAGTCTGGCAAAAATGCAATGGCACAAAACACAGAACCTTCAGGGTCCCAAAAACATAAGGATTTGGGGAACCATCCCCAACCCCCAACAGAGAAATGGGACACAGATCGTGTATTTTCCTGAGGAGAAACCAAAGTTTCACAGAGAATCCATAAACATGCTCATGCTTCCCACCTGTTTCCTATTTAGAGCAAAAAAAAGCAATTAATATGACTTTTTAAGCAACGATTAATAAAGAAACCTTTGAGATGGGACCCCTAATTGAAAATGTCTTTCCTCGCATGAGGCAGAGAATCAAAATATGACAAGAGCACTGAGCAGAGTCTCTCCCAGCTGCACAAACCATTCCTTAACAACCTTAAGATTAACAAACAAAGACGTATTCCAGCCATTTCCTACCCCTCCTGGATTTAGCCATGGCGAACAGGAGAAATCCATCCTCCTGCTTCACTCAGCTTCAGAATGAAGCTCCCATGCAGCACCTCATGGCAGTGAGGTGAATTTGGGAACCCCTGACTCTGAGCAGACTCACAGGGAGATACAAAGGGAAAACATCATCCCCGGAAGAAGCAGATTTCAGGGTTATCATTTATCAGCAAGGAAAAGGACACTGCCCTCAGCAGGGAAGCACAAGCCAAGGATAAAGCACAGGGGTGCAGCCTTTGTGAGAGGGAGAAGCTGGCAGGGCTCTCACTGAGCTGTTACCAGAAGGAATGGAAAAGTCAGGAGCACTGGAGGATCTGCTCTCCCAGGGCCAGCTCATGTCACGTGCACAACTGAGTGAGTAACAAAGCGGATTTACCAGGACAGCAATTCCACCACTCGGACACTGGCTCCTCTGAAAGGAAATAGGTACTCCTGCTTCAACATTGCACTTAATCTGATCTACATTCACTGCCACGAACCCTCCCAAACCCAACCATTTGGAGCAAACAATGCAATGCTCCTCCTTTAATCGCTGGCTCAAGACTTTTCCATTCAGTTTGTCAGGAAAGACAAAGAATAGGAATGCTCAAGCGAAGCCCTGCACCACATAAAAACTGTCATAAAACGGCAAAACGCAGAAGATCGAGAACAAAATTAATTTTGTGCTTTGGACCAGTAATCACCAATATCTTTGTTCAAAAGTTGGGCTTGGGGAAACACCCCAAGTGTTATACACTGTACACAGCCCCCAGGGAATGGAGTGAGACACAATAAAATCAGGTGATGAATGGGCAGAATCTGCAGTGGTTGCTCGAACATAAACCTTTAGTGTCAGCTGCTTGCTCTGTGGGCAGGAAGAGCAGTTGTGTGAGGAGAGAAAAAAAATAAATCCCAGTCTTACATAAAAGTGAGGCAAAATCTTGTCCTTACCGTTCTGCTCATCCAGCTCATTCCCGATTTCCTGCCCCATTTGTTTTTGCCGGGATATGATTGAAGAGAGAGCATCGAGTCCGGCATCTTGTTCTGCAGCAGGAAAATATATTAAATTACTTTAAAAAGTTGCTGCTATGCCAGGCTACATAAAATAGGTAGAAGTGAAGGAAAAAAAAATTTACTCTGTGCTTAAAGGGCTAAAATGCATTAAGGAAAACACATGAACACAACATGAAAATTAAATCTTTAAGGCAACAGTACTCTTGAAATAATGTGAATGATGAGTAAATAATTTCTCTCCTCTGGCTGGGACATTTTGCTGAGGATCCAAAAAAAAAACCAACCAAAATCCAAGAATTTAACATTCAGCTGTTACTCAATCATAAATGCAGGGGATTTTCTGGCACACAAAGTGAGCTCCTGATTAGCCTTTTTAAATTTTCCGAGCAACTTTTAACATGAATAAAAGAAAACAGGTGATGCAAACACCAAAGAATTCAAAGAGCTTTTTAAAGCTACAAGAGGATACAGAGCATGGGGGAGAGCTGAGGGAGAGGGGATGGGGGCAGTGAAAGTGTGACATGCTCCCAGAGCTCTGCAGAGCTCCTGTGTGAAGAACCACATCCCCTGTGCCCTGCAGGCACCAGGGAGCCCCTCAGCCAAAATGTGCAGCTCTCCCTGCCCAAAGCTGCCAGGGAGTGGCACAAGAGGAGCTGCAGGAGGGTCAGCGCCCAGGGCACAGCAGCGATGATGCCCAAACAGGGTGGCCAGGACCCCCTTCCCCTCAATGGCCCTCCAACACCTCCTTCAGCCTCAACTTAATTACCTATAATGTAATTAAAAACACAGCTGAGATTCCTCCTGGACCATCCAGACAGAGCTCAGGCCACTCTCCTGAGCTGTACACAAGTTGTTCCCATGCAGAGTGAAGCAGGTCTTATCTGGAGGCTGATTTCATTCCACCACTGCCAATACTTTAATTGCCTGGAAATGACCTCATTAACCACCTGACGTCCTCAGGCTGAGGTTTCCCAACACTTCCAAGGTCAGAGATTCCTTATGGATGCTGAGGGCCAAAATCTGAAGATCTTTTTTGGATGAGTTAATTCTTATCTCGTTCCAATTCAGCAAGACATTTAATGCAGCCAGCAACACCCCTGCACCCAGTGCAGTTATGTGATCACACTGCACTCCAAAACCACGAATTTGGTCAAAATCAGGATTTTCAAAATTTAATTTAAGAAGTTGCATCCAGTTAAGAACATTGCAAGCACAATGCTGCTACTTTAAATACAGAAAGCAGCTGCCTGGAGCTGTTTGACACCTGTAAATAATAAAACTTCAGCACAGATTGGTGTATTGACACTCAATTAAAGGCTCCTCTCAGGTCCCAGCAATGCTCAGAACAACCAGAAAGGCTCTTGTACCTTCGATGATCCTTCTCTGCTGCTGCCTGAGCTCATCAAAGCCAAGTCCTCTGGTCTCCTCCGATTCCTCCAAGAGCCAGGGGTTGGCGACGCCTCGTTTGACCCCTCCTGCCATGAGGCTGGACCTGGAAACAGCTTCAGTGAGTGCTTTCCAACACCGAGCCCCTGGCAGACAGCGGCACCCAGGGCTGGGCACTGCACGGGGCTCTGTGCAACCCCAGGAGAAACCAGCCAAAAGCAATCCCCAGCGACAAACCCATCTCACGGGCTGGCGGCGGTGAGGAAGGAGAGAACTCATTTCACAGGCAACAATTAAGCTACAGAGTGAAATACACATCAAAGATTGTGTAATACATCCGTACAGAATGTTGTTTGCGTGCAGAACACACAACATTCCTGGGAATGCACATTATTCCTGTATTTGCTACGTGATCAAAACACAAACTTATAAAAATGCTGCTACAGGCTCAAACAGTAAAAGGATCCTCTTGTTAACGGAGACGCAAATCAGATGAGACTTTTAATTCCCTGCAATCCTGACCAAATCTAACCAGGAACATTCCTGAATTTCAAGAACTGTAGGTGGACACAGCTCCCCCCGTGCATTTCCTAGTCTGGCATCAACCTGAACGAGAAGCCAGGAACACACACATTAAAATGAAAGAGTAATTAAATAATGGGTTTCCTTTTCAAAGAATTATGACTTGAGATTGTTCACGTTACAGACACTTCCCTGGTGACCACAGAAAACAAGTTTTCCACGTCCAGGGCACATAAATCCAAGCAGTAAAATGAAAGCCCACTTAAATATTTCCTCAATACCAGATTTCTGGTTTCTGCCTTTCAGCTCTTCACTGGTTTTTCCTACAAGACAAACCTCATGACAGACTGAGAGTCCCCTGAACCCAGAACTGCAGCTCAGGTTTGGGGGGAGGCATGGTAAGGTTGGTTCCCCTACAGATGTTCACAAGATGTTGGAGCTTTTGCTTTCTGCTTTGCTTTTTCTAAACTCTGTATTTCATTCCCATTTTACCTTTTCCCTGCTCTTTCCCAAAGCACTTCCACAAACAACGCAAGAACAGAGAGGGTTTTTTGGATCTCTCAAATTCTCAATGATTTTAGTTACACCAAGACCTAAATTTAAATGTTGCAGTTGTTTTGGCGTTTTTAATCGAGTTTTTAACTGAGTTGTTCTCCAGGAGATGCTCTGACGCTGCCCAGTGCCCACATCTGCTGGACATCCCTCTGTGGCCAAAGCCCCGGGGCAGGAGGTCACTCTGCACAAGGACAGCGGGGCCAGGAGGGGTCGGGGCCCTGCTGACACTGAGGGGTGTCCAAGCACAACCCCGAGCTCGGGCCGGAGCTCCGGGAGGAATCCTGGGGAGCTGGGGACATCTCCTGGCCGTGGGATGGAGCAGCACCGCTGGAAAATCACCGCACACGAGAGCTCTTCGGCTCCTCTCCCTGGACGCTGTGACGCGGGCACTGGACTCCGGCTCAAGGCGAAGTCAGAATGAAAAATAGAAAAAAAACCCACTGGTTTTTTTTTGCTAAAAAAGTGGCTAAAAAGCACTTTTTATAAACCTCAACATCTCCCTTAAGCACCCCAGTGATGCTGAACACCAGAGCAGAGCCAGCCCTGCTGTGCCATGACCAGCTGGGTATCAAGGGCAACACCAGAGAGGAGCTGGGATTCTTCTGCATTCCAGTCCTGCACCTCCATTCGATTTCCATGTGTTTATCGAGCTTGGCAATCAGGCTGGATTAGACAAAGTGACACACACCTGGAATGAAGTTTTACACATTACCCAGCTTTCCTCCCTGCTCTGGGGGATTAAATATACTCTTTTATCTCCCAGTCTCACAACTGGCACCAGGTTTGTGAACACGACAGAAGCACTGCACTGCTAAAGATGGAAAAAGCATTGCAGTTCACCCAATTCAGTTCAATTAGAAGGACACAAAATCCAGGGTAACAACATCTGACAAAGTTGTTTAACTAAAGCGAAGGGAACATAAAGCTCTCTGCTTGCTAAAAAGAGCATAACTATTTCTGCCTGTTAAAAAACAGCCAAGGCAAGCAAATTCAAAATAATTTGCGGCTCTGTCTCTCTCCCTCCCCCCAGTGCTCTGCCCTATTCTTGTAGGTTGGGTCATGACAAGTGGTCTGCTCGTTACAGTAATCTTTGTGACATGTTTGGTAACTACCTTCCCACACAACGCAGCAGAACTTCCTCCCTCCTCTGATCCTGCCCTGCCTCGCCTCGCTGGTGTGAAGATTAAAGCTTATCCAATTAGCCACCCACTGCCTCCGCCAAGTTAATCACGCAAATCTTGGAAGCCGTCACAGAGCACTGGAGTGTGGGGATAGCTTTTGATTATAGGAGCAGATTTAACTAATTACAAGGCTCAGCAACGCGCCCAAGTATAAAAGGTGATGGGGTTTAAAATCAGGGAGCTATGTCACTGCCTGACAAGGGAGGGCTTATCTTATTGTTTCACTGATAATTCTTCTAACACCTCCCAAGTAACTTAGATTGCTCAAGCAGCACTTACTTTAGGCCAAGGCCACACATCGAGGCTTAGGGCTTTAGAAGACTGATCAGCAAGACTGAGTCTTAAACAAAACCTGGGTCATATGACAGCTGGGTGGATGATCACTTGAACATTCCCTTAAATACAGTGGGGCTCTTTGAAGCACCCAGGGCACCCCGGCCTGGCTTCACAGGTCACTCTCCACAGGGGTGGGGAAGGACTGGGGCATTCTCTCACTTACAGTGCTCACACTGTATTTTTAGGGAGCTCCCAGCTAATAAATAAAGCGAATATAATTTTAACATACAAAATAAAAGCTCTCTCTATCCCTCCAAAAACCCACGAGAGGCCACAAGAGCACAGGCACTTCCAAATCCCCTCCAGGTACCATCCCAGGTGGAGACTTCCCCACAAGAACTGCTCCTGATGGGAAGCCTCCAGCATTCCCTGCAGCTGGCAGAGGACTTCCAGCCCCACCAGCACAAGAACTGCTGTTCCCATGTTCCAGGAAATTCCACGTTGCTCTCGACACCATTTCCCTGTGGCTGGGTTCACCGGTCCCACTGCTTCAAGGACTGGGAGCTGCACGTGCTGCCTGAGGAGGGTGCTGGGCAATCCCGACCACGCTGGTTCATGACCACACAGCCAAAGGCACATTAATCCTGGAAAAGCTCATTCCACCCCTAGATCTGATTCCGGGACTCAGCTCTCAGGCGTTCTCCTGGATGGACAATTCCCTCTTCTCCCACCCTTCCCATCACCTCCCGGAGCTGAGGCCGATCCCATCCCAGCTCAGGAGGCTCCAGCAGGAACCGGGAGGGAGGAAGGACACCAGGAAGGACTTTGAGAGGCACCTGAACAACTACTGTTGATCTTATTTCCTGAAGAGCATTTGCCCCCCACAAACAACAGCCAGATTCCCAAAAGCATTTGACACCTGATGGCTCCTGGATTGAAAGGGGCACTCATGGACTGAAGCCTGGTTGGCATCAGGCAAAACTCCTGTTTGGATCAAGGCTGAAATACCTTCCATCTGACAGGGAAGTGTTCAACCAGGAAAAACACTGACCCACACTGAAGAGAAAAAAGAAGATGGACTCTTCTAAAATGTACGTGGGGTAGCTCTTACTGAAGGTGCTTCGTGTCCCACAGATACCAGAAGTTGTCCCTATTTTTGAGGAATTCCAAGAGAAATCAAGGAAGGCCAGTTAATTTATTGATTCTCTGGTGACTGACATGGACTTCTCCAGCCTGGGACCTGGTCAGACAGGAGCAGAATATTCCCATTCCTCTGTCTCCACAAATGTTTAAATACACTAAAAGTTTGATGTGTGACATCCAGAAATCAGCATTCCTGGCTGCTTTTTCCAGCCCTGCCTCTGGAATGGAGGGAAACCCTGGGAATCCTGCCCCATTAAAGCCCCTGTTCTAACAACCCGCACAGATCTCTCCCAAGGAGAAAAGCGGGCAGAAGATGCTGAAATTGTGATTAAAACCCAATTAAAGGAAATTTGACTGGCCCTGCTCGAGGGGAGTCACGCAAACAGCACAACCTTTCCCTGGCAAATTCCAGCGGCATCTTAATTAAGGCCGGAAGGGGCCGGAAGGGGCAGGAATGCTGTCCCCAAGCCACGGAGCGTCCTGCCCGCAGTTGTCACTTGGGATCAACCCTGAGAGCATTAAACCACAGCCCTGCACCCCAGAAACGGCTTCAGAGCAGCTTTCAAAGGATGTAAAACTCACTGAGTGGTGACCAGACGTAAACCAGATTAATTCCGGGGAAACCCTCCCAGCCCTAGGCCCTGGGACAATAAATTTGTGATCAGTGGTGCAGGAAGGTTAATGAAAGGAAGGGCTGCTGCAAGAACAGGACTGGGCAACGTGGGCTGTCACATCAGGGCTGGATTAGATACGGAAAAGCAGCACAAACCAGGGAAGTGTCGCTGCTCAGCTCCATCAAACTCCAGGTGCTGATTTTTCTAATGCAGGGAAAGCTGAGTGTCAGCTCCAGGCACATTCCAGGGTGGGCTCTGCCACCTCCGGAATCCCAAAGCTGGGCCGGGACTCTGCAGGATTTCAGAGGGACCCCGAGCTGGGAATGGCAGCTGAGCCCTGCAGACCCTGGGGGCTCCGGGCCTGAGACCAGCTCCTGCCAAGCTCCTGCCAAGCTCCTGCCAAGCTCCTGCCAAGCTCCTTCCGAGATCGCTCCAAGATCCCTCCAAGATCCCTTCCAAGCCCCTTCCCTACAGACCCACACACAGCCCAGGCTCAGGCAAGAGAGGAAAGTTGGATTTACTGGCACAAGATTCAGGCCCTGAGTTGTCTCTGCCTGTCCCCCTGAAAACCAGACCCACAAGGGAGACCATGGAAGGAGTGTGAATTCGCCAGACAGAATATTTGGCATATTTTTATCCATTTTTAATAAAAGAAGTTAAAAGAGAACTATAAAACATCAAGCCTTGCAACACTAGCAAATAAATACTCTCTCTGATGTTATCTTCTGCTGGAAAATACTGGATTCCCTGATCGTTTCTAACGGGGCTTGAAATCATCAGGGGATTTTGATATTTTCCTCCTGTTTGCCTCGACACCTTCTGGCTGGGGCAGCCCAAGGTTGAATCCCTGAAGCAGCACCTTGCCAACACTGCCCTGCCACAGCAGGGATGGCCACAGAGGCCACACCAGCTCAGGGACTGCTCAGAGCAGGGGACACACAAGTCCCACATCACAGTCCAACAGACATTTCGCCTACTCGCTGTTTTACATGTTTTGGGTGACTCGGTGATAGATTCAAGAGCCAGTGCAACAACAGGATGTGCACTGAGCTCTGCAGAATCCAAACCTGGAACAATTGTTTGGGTTCAACCACAGCCTGGAGGTTTGCCACCTGCAGCGGGTGCTGCCCTGACATCTGGTTATGTAGAGACGACCAAAAAAATCGCAATCACATGTCACAGACTGGGCTGGGTTGGAAGAGACCTTGAAGATCATCCATGGGCCATGGGCAGGGACACCTTCCACTATCCCAGGCTGCTCCAAGCCCCATCCAGCCTGGCCTTGGACACTGCCAGGGATCCAGGGGCAGCCACAGCTGCTCTGGGCAAGCACAGGCTTTGGGTGTAACAAACACCACCCCAGAGAACAAAAGCACTGGAACCAACCCCTCACCTCCTCACTGAAGAGACCCTCACCCAACGCAAACGCACACGGGAGCGCAGGAACCACCAGCTGAACTCTGAGTCTCACCAAATCCAGCACCTGAGCCCAACAGCCACCACTCACAGCCAACTGCCAGGAATGCCTGTCACTGACAAAAACACAGCATTTCTAAGCAAACGAAACTCCCTTTGCTACCTGCAGGGCTAAATGAGCTCAGGTATTACCTCGGACGCACCCAAAGCACAGATCCCGTTGGGATTTGAGGGGACAGTGCCATACCTGGTCATGTCCGGCTCCGGGCCTTCATTCCTGTAGGATGCCTCGAGCTGTTTGTGCCGTGTGACGAGGTCGTCCACCAAATTCTGCCTCCTGTCTCCCTCCAGCTGCGTGCTGAGGACTCTGGGTTAAGGACCAAACTTGAAAACACCGAAAAACTTTCATTTCATTACATAAAATAATACCTGTTATACATTCTTAAAATAAATCAGACTTCCTGATCATCAAAATTTAACGATTTTAACTCAAAAAACAGGCTCCAAGATCTAAGAGGATTCGTCACATTTTTCTGAATGAAATCTGCTGTTATTCTGTGTTTCTGCTCTTTACATATCTCAAACAAAAGGTTTCATACAGTGGCTACAGAATGATCTTTATGTCATCATCTCAGAGTAATGAGAGAACTGGAAGGACATTTACCGCCAAATTAGCACTAAGAATAGCATTTCCCCCTCCAAAATCCAACAAAAGACATCTTTTGTTTATTTGTTGGTCTCTGACAACATAACAGTACTGCACAGGTTAAGCTCAGGGAAGGATGAGATTTCTTAAAAGAGCTCCAAATTACACTGTCACCAACAGGGCAGGGCCAAACAGAAGAGAGCCTTTAAAATCAGCAGGGTATTTCTCATCTCCCTTCACTGCAGGCTCCTCACACAGACCAGGGGAGCAGCTCCCAGCCAAGTGATCAGAGAAAAACCAGAATTTTCCTTTGAGCATCTGTTTCCACTTGCAATTCATGAGCAGAGCACCCAACGGCCACTGGTGAGGAGGGGAACAACGCACACAGTGCCTCTCAAGAGCTGTGGCTTCCACAGGGGACCTGGGTGAGCTTTTTTAGATGAACCTTAGTGACATCCTGAAGGACTCCTAACTCTGCCCCAAGTGCTGCTGAGCGGATTCAGCAGTGGCTGAACTGCTCTGTGTGTGTTTTCAGCCACAGCAGCAGCATTTGCCTGCTCAAGCACCCCCTGGGCAGGCAGTCCCAGCCCTGGCCATCAGCACAGAACTCAGGGCCGGGGCTCAGGAGGGATTTCTGCTGTGCTAGGCTGAAATTAAACACTGCTCCCTCAAACCAGGGAGGATACCTTCAGGGAGGTGGACACACCAGACTCTCTCAGCATATCCAAGTCAAGCCATGGGGTAACACTCCTAGCAGAGAATCTGTGATTTCTTCCCAAGGCGTATTCTGCAGCATTTTGACATCAGTCTGAAGCTGCAGCCCTGTTGTTTCCAAGTCAGTCAAAGCAAGGATACCCTAGCCCTGCCCACAGCCTGAACAAAGCTTCCTCCTTCCTTTTAGCAAGGGCTGGCCAAGAGAAACTATCACCTGGCCAGTTCAGTGCTGGACAAGTGACCTTGCTCACACCCCAGCAGTGCCTGCACAGCACAGACAGCACCGGGGCAGCTCGGAGGTGGCTCAGACGTCTCGTTAAGCTCCTCTCACACCATCCTGTTAAGGGGTGACACAGAGGTGGCCAGAGCCAGGCTCCCTCCCACCACCCCAGAGGTGCCCAGCCCTTCCTGCGCTGCACCTGCCGCGAAAGTAACAACCAGCAGCACAGAGAAAGTTCTGGTGACAAAGCCTGCGAAGGGAACGAGGGGAAAACCCAGAGTGCGAAGCAGAGGAGTGAGAGCACATTTCCCCCCGCGCCCCACAGCGCACAGGGGCAGGGGTGCTGTTCCCACAGATACATCTGGCGCGTCGACACTGCCCGCAGCAGCAGCTCCCGCAGCTCCTCAGTCTTCTCCCTGAGACTCTGCAGCGAGGATCTGATGGCCACGTTGACCTGGGGGAACACAGAGACTGTCGCTGCCCTGCTCTGTTGTACTCGCATGTTACACTTGCACGTGTCATTCTACTTCATGATAACGTATTTAACTTTTACTGCACAGGTGTGAAGGGCCCCACTGCAGCCCCAGAGCTGTTCAGAGCCAGAAGTCACTTCAGGCTGCTTACAAAACAATGGAACAGTTTCACAAACACAATTCTAAGGCATTAACGCTGTTGAATATGGAAAGCTGTCTTTCCAGTCTTTATAAACACACTTCTTTATACGGGCAAAACATTTCAGCACATTTTAATATTTTCCAGATAATTTTCCAGCGCTTTCCTCTGATGTTTAATACAAACACAGGCACCAGCTTCTTTAGCCACCGGGTTTCTCTCCCAGCTCCCAGGATTAGAGGGAAGGTTGCTATAAGTTCACACACTCCCTGCACTGAACTCCTCCAGACTCGAAACTTAAGTCCCCAAAGAAATTCAGATTGTTCCATTTCCCTTGTCAGCAGCACCCAGAACTCCCAACCCTTTCTCACCACTGACCTGCCCAAGATCCAGATGTGACTGTTCTCAGTAAAAATGTAATTCTTTCTTCCCTGCTGCAAGCAAACCCCAGGCTTGCAGGAACCCTCCTGCTTTCTGCCACCCCTTCCCTAGTCAAACTCACATTATCCTCTGAGTTTTTCCTCCTCAAATCTTATTTCTTTTCATTCCGGTTATGTAGAAAAAACACTCTAACTGCAATTAACAACGCAAGTCGTCCTAATTAAGACTCGCTGTGCCTCTTGTTTACAAGGTCCCAGCCCTGCTGTGGCTTACAACGGGCAGCAACCCCAGCTGCTCCGTGGGGAACCGGGAACAGAGAGGAATATCTGCTTCCACTCTCAGTCCTGCTTTCCTGGAGACACAGAGGCAGCAGCAACTCTCTGCAGGGTCCCCATGCTGCCAGACCCTGCACGGCCGCTCCACCCTGGGAGTCTGCTCAGGGATGGAGCAGGAGAGCCCCAGAAGATGAAATCTCCCTGGCTCGGTGAGGTTTGCTCTCAAACACCACCAACTACAACAGAGAGCAGATGCACCCAGGCTGAGGCAGCCAAAATCCACCTCTGGACCAAAGCAGCCCAACACCACCACGGCAACAGATCCAAACCAGGATGGGGGATCAGCGCTTCGGGAACGCTGAAGCCTCTGCACGGCCTCCAGCTCTGCCGTCAGGTAATTAAAGGTCTTTTCATTTGTTCTCAGGTCCAGGTGGAGAATGCTGCATTAGACTGACCCAGAACAGCAACAGAGCACGAAGACGACACGGCCAAAAAAGCCACCAAATGCAGACACCTGGCCAGAAACTGCAGTGGGAGAACAAATGATTTCACCTCCTTTACAGAAAACAAAAAAAAAAAAGAAAAGTAGAAAGGAAAGAAACCAATGGAAGTTTTACAATCGGCTTAATAGAGCAGAGTTCACAGATGGTAAGTGCTGGATTCTAATCTTTCCTCACAGTTTATTTTTCCATTTTAGATTTTATGCTCTATTTTTGGCTCAGCAACAAGCAAGAAGTTTGTCAGCCATGCTAATGGCAAAATACTGTAAAAATAAAAGCCTGTTTACGTTCTCCCTAACAGGCCAATACTGTACAAAGACATTTTCCTGCAGTACAGCNTCAGTCAGCCGTGCAATGTTTCCATAAAACACAACCCCGGAGAGTTCCAGCCCCAGAAAGGCTCCCAACAACACCAGCCCCACGTTTCACTGGGGGTTTGGACTCGTCAGACGTGGCACTGACGGCAATAGAGAACTTTGTCCTCTATAAATCCAGGCAGATTGAGCAGCAATCTTTTTATGGGTCTGCTGTGGTTCAGGTGTATCTGTACAACTTCTGACACTTCACCACCCCGAACGCAGGGATTTAATCTGCACCTCCGAACACCCCGAAGCCAGAGAAAATACTGCTCTCAAATCCCACTTACTTGGGCCTTCTGAAACCCCTTCTCCATTCCTGCTGAACTGAGTCACTCATTTAGCAGCACTGATTATTGTGCACAGCCTACACACTTTTCCTCAGCATTCCTTCCAAGGAAACATTTCAAAAACAACATTTGATTTGAGCAGCTCTCAGCAAAGTGAGTGGCCCAGCAGATCCAGTGATCAGGCATTGCATTACACCCCTGATATAGAGAGGGGGGAGATCAATCAGTGGGGCTTCAATTATGCCAATTATTATAAAAGACCAGCTCAAGGGCTTGCAGCAATTTTCATCTGAACACAGCTAAGGGAGCAGTTAATGGCTCCAACCTACTCCTGAAGGAAAGGACGAGGCTTTTAGCCCCAGGGGAAGCAGCACCCTGAAAACCTTTATTTCATTTCTTAAACAGGAAGTGTGAAAACGTGGGGAACACAACATTCCTCGGTAAGCTCCAGCTGCTGCTTCTCATTCCTATTTAACTCTGAGCTTGCATTTTGTTAGAAATGCACCTACAACAAGGCTGCAAAATTCCTATTCCCTCTGATCCGCAGCCACTGAAGAAGGCAGGAGCCAGCCCCGGGGGAGGAACATCTGCTCCCCGTTCACACAGAGAGGGCACAGAGCAGCTGCTGAGCATCCCAGCATCCCTGAGCCTCTGGAACAGCTCCATCCCAGCATCCCTGAGCCTCTGGAACAGCTCCATCCCAGCATCCCTGAGCCTCTGGAACAGCTCCATCCCAGCATCCCTGAGTCTCTGGAACAGCTCCATCCCGGCATCCCTGAGTCTCTGGAACAGCTCCATCCCGGCAGGGACAGCCGGGAGCAGGCGGCAGAGTGTGCCCAGCACTGCCACAGCTCCTGCCTTAAACCAGCGTTGCTGCACGCAGAGATTCACTCCTGCTAAGCCCAGATGACGCTTGTGACACTGAAAAGCCACCGTTCATTCAGAAATTGCGTTCTCGTTCCATTTACAGACACCTTAAGGGACAGACATCGGCGCTGGGTTCCTGCCATGGAACCCAACCTTCCCCTGCGGGTCCCGGCAGCGACAGAGACACAGCCCCGGCCCCGACCCGCCCCTTCCGCAGCTCCTGCCTCCCTCTGCCCCCGCATCCCGGGAATTCCGCACTCCCGGGCCCGTCTGACCCCGGCACATTTAAACTCAACCCGTGTCCGGCACGGCTCAGCCCCGAACCCCGCCGAACCCCCTCCCTGCCGGGGCACCTTGGCCGAGCTCTCCCCGCTCCGCTGGCAGCGGTTCCGCTCCTGGATCTTCTCGGCGATGTCCTGGGCGAGCTGGCGAGCGGCGGCGAGCAGCGGGAGCCTGGGGGGACGGCAGCGGCTGAGCCCGGGGCCGCGGGATGGAGCCGGGACCGGCCGCGACCCGCTGGGATCCGATGGGACGGGCTGCGATCGGCCTCGGGAAAGGGCCCGGGAGGGGAAGGCACAACACCCCCAAAACACACACAAAGAGCATGGGATCGGCTTTGGGAAAGGGCCTCGGGAAGGGAAGGCACAACCCAGGGACGGGTTTTGGGGAAAGCCCCGGCAGGGGAAGGCACAACCCCCC
>VZTD01003691.1:0-67187 GCA_013397725.1 Rhagologus leucostigma | reverse complement strand
GGAGCCTTCCTCAGTGTGACCACTAGGATACACTGTGCAGGCAGGCATGTATGCTAATGATATTAATGACTNTGCAGGCAGGCATGTATGCTAATGATATTAATGACTTCTGAGGAGTAATTTGTATAACCACTCCTATCCCAAGGAATGTGATGAATATTCATAAATTTTACCAATAATACTGGACTGTATGGAATGCTGTGTGTGTGTGTTTGGAGGAATGATCCCCCACATCCGGCGCCCTGAATAAAGCAAATACCCACTTCTCTGACTCTGTCTCTGAAGTGTCCCTTGGCCTGGTTTGGGGCGATTCAGGTTTTGCTTTAGGAATTCAAAGCGATTCTCAAGGTGTTGGCATTTCATTTAAAGTAGTTTTGGTGAGGTGCTGGCTCAGTACCTTTATTGCAGCTGCTGTTGGCTGAACAGCTGCCCCTGATTTACCTGTGAGGTCCCAGTTTCTTCACTGCTTCTCACAGCTCATACAGTAGCTGGAATCCCAGTTGTGCAGTGATGTACTGGAATTTCTGGGTTAATTTTAAGTCTTGCCAGATGATTTTTACGAGGTTAAATTCCAGTGAATCTGTACCAAAAGATGGAGGTCCTGAAGCACAAGAAGCTGGGCTGCAGGACCTGGTGGCCTTGGTGTGCTCCTGCCTGTACCTGTCCAGGTGTTCCCCTGCTGTGCTGTCAGTGCTGCCTGTCAGAGTGGTGGGGATGGGCAGATCCAAAGAGCTGGAGTTAAACCCCATGGAGCCATTTCAGAGCAGGTGGGTGGGACTGAGGCAGAGCTGCTCAGGGATGGAGGTAGGAACTGAAGCTTTCACAGGGAAAGGTGTCTGATCATCACAATCCTCTGCTTTTCCTATGACAGCAGCTGTCCTTGGTCATTCCTGATGTTTGCAGGGAGTTAAAATTCCCTTGAGGATTTGCTACTGGGAGCAGCGAGATCCATTTCCTGAGAGGAGTCCTTGAAACAGAACTGTGAGAAATGAGGATGCTGCAGCTGGAGCAATGAGAATGGAGAGCCCGTGGAGAGTGAATGTTGTCTGGTGAGTCTCCTGATGTCCCTGATCTAATGCTGTGCTGTCACCAAGTGACCTCATTCTGATTTTAACTATCTCAATGTGCTGAAAGTGCACGTTGAAGTACAAAATGCCTGTGGGAAGCTTCATGTTCCCAAGGGAATGCTTTAGGGATGTGCAGCTTCTGAACTACACGAATAATTCAGATTTCCACAGAAACCTGCTGGGCCGTGGTTCTGGGCCAGGAGTGTCAGGAAAGTGGCATCTTCAGTGCCCCCTCAATAGTTATTTTCCTTGGAGCTCTCAGGATCAGGATGAAATGGTGTTCATGCCTGTTGGGGGTTTTTAGGAGTTTTTTGTTTGTTTGTTTGTTTGTTCCTTTCTTTCCCCCTTAAAGAATTTTTTCTCCATGCTAAGGGACAATTGATGGGTGCTTAAGGAAGACAAAGGACATGGCCATGGGAGGGGGAGGCCAGTTTGTCTTCTTTTTTACTTTTTTTCTTCTCTGGTGAGGGAGGAAGGTGCCGCGAGGTTTGGAACTGAGAAAAGGGGTTGGATACAGTGCCTACTGGCTTCTTTTCTTCCGGTGTTCGGAGGGGAAGGAGAGGCTGCGGTCGCTGTAGGGAGAACTCACCGTCACTGCGGGGTCCTGCCTTCTGCTGCCTTCCTTTCTACCGTGAGTGGAGTTTGCTCGCTGGAGCAACTGTTTGCATAGGGACCCTTTTTACCATCCGCTTGGGTGCCTCAGGGGGCCCGGGACCCCAAGCCCGCCTTCCCCTGCTCTGCCGGGAGGCAGCTGCCCTGCCTCCGCCGCTCCTACCCTTCCTCTGCTGCTGCTTTGAGGCCTTTTTGCTACACTGTGGCACTGCCAGCGCCGCACCCCCCGCCTGCCGAGACCTCCCGGGTTTCCCACTGCACTCCGGAGCTCCGTGCATCTCGTCTACCGCCCGAGATTTTGTGTTCGTCCCTGCTGTTCCAGCCTGCTGTTCCCGGGGGACCTGCTGAGGTACCGGGATCGGCTGCCCAGGGGTTTGTGGAGCCTTTCTTCCATCCTTTCCCGGCTCGGGCACGTCCGCCATTGCCACGTGTTCCCCGAGCTCGCTCCGGAGCGTCCCCTGCAGCCGCGGGGGAACCATCGCACCCGCCCCGCTCACCGGGAGCCGCCAGCGCCCCTGCCAGCTGTGACCGTCACTGCACCAAAGGGGGAAGGGCCTGACAGCCGAGAAGGCTGCACTGGGTTCTGCTTCTGTTTGTTGTTACTGCCATAGTTATTGCTGTTTTGTTTGCCTTGCTATCTATCTATCTATCTATCTATATATATATATAAGTAAAGAACTGTTATTCCTATTTCTCATGTTGTTGCCTGAAAGCCCCTTAATTTCGAAATTATAGTGATTCGGAGGGAAGGGGGTTACATTCTCCATTCCAAGGGAGGCTCCTGCCTTCCTTAGAAGACACCTGTCTTTCAAACCAAGACAATGCCCCACAGGCAAAGCATGGAGCAGCATCAGTGCTGTAACTGTGTCTTTTCCTGCTCTCTGCACTCTCTCAAGGATGCCCTGGAGTGCTCTGGCTCATGGCAATTTATTCTGTGTGTAACAGCTTCCTGTGCCTGCCTGTGCAGCTGGGACAGTCCCTGGGCGTCCCATGGAATCCCTGAGGTTGGAGAAGCCTTATGAGACTATTGGGTCCAACTGCTGCCCCAGCACTGCCAGGGCCACCCCCAACTCATGTCCTCAAGTGCCACATCAGGAACCACCCACTGAGTGCCATGCAGTGGAGTGAGGGCTGCAGACACTGACAATGTCATTGCTCACTGGAAGTGGGGCTGGGGGTTTCCAGAGGGCCTCCAACACCCCTTCCTTTCTCCCTGGCCTTCCCAGGCAGAATGGCTGCTCTGGAGAACAGAATGTGCAGAGGGAGCAGCCCAAAGCCAAGCTTGGGACCATTTCCATGTGGTTCAGGGAACCTGTGTCCGAAGCACCTTGAACTCCCGTGGGCTTAGCACCTTTTCCTTTGGGTTTTTATGCATTTTGAAATAGATTTCAGGATCTATCAGTGAGTTCAGTGATTTGTCCCAGCCAGAGACCTTTTTGCTGACCCAAAAGTAGCTTTTAAACTCCAGACCCACAGGGCTTGCAGTATTTTCCAGTAGCAGTGAGAGATACAGGGGAAGATCCTGTTCAGTTATACAGCTGCCCACAAGTGCCAGGTCAGCTGGGACAGCCCTTGCTGTCATGTGTTTTCCTCTCTCAGAGGAGGAAAAACCACTTGGCTTTCCCATGTGGGATAGACTGAGGCTGTGAAGTGCAATCCAGAGCATCTCAAGACTGCTGGTGCTCGGAGCTGTGGTGTTTGGTACTCAGACAACATTCCAGCCCATCTGCTCCAGGGTTGGATGTGCATTTCCACAGTTACTCAGGCTGGGTATCCCAACCACTCAGTACTTCTCCTCATGAAACCCCAGGACCAGCAAGTCCCTGAAGCTCAGGGAAGAGAAGAGATGAGTTCAAGGGGAGAATATTTCCATAAAACACACAAAAGGGATATTGGAGCTTTTTCTCAGAGCAGAATTTCAGTTATGTTCAGAGATACCAACTCAAGGAAGGTCTATAAAGTAAAATCTGCATGGAATGATACAGGTGCATCTCCACAAGGCAGGAAATATTAGTTACTGGAGGGTTAATGAATGGCGTGAACTCTTCTGGCACTGCTCAGTTTGGTTTTCCTTCAGGCTGAGGCAGCCAAACTGGTTCCCGGGGGTTTCACCACAGCTACAGAATTCCATCAGCAATGGTCAGAGATCATCCAGATCACCACTGGCTCCAAAGAGCTGGGTAAACTGCTTGAAGGTCAGCATTTTGTTATTTCTCTTTCCTGCTGAACCTCAGTTATTTGGGTGGGATTTTCCCATGAATGTGATCCTTGCATGGAACCACGTAAGACAAGTCCTGGTTGGATGAAAGAGCTCTAGGACTACTGTTAAATAACTGCTTTTATTTTAAAAGCTGCAGAAACAGTTTTTAACCCCTTTAGTCATGATGCAGGACCAAGAGCTGTCCATTTTTGGATGTTTCTGGTTTATTTAAGTCCCTGACGTATTTAGGGAAAACAAAACTAGGTATCACCATCTCCCCATTGCTCTGGTAATCTAAAAATGAAAACAAGTCGTTTCAGCTCTTCAGCATCTTCAAAAACATACCTGAACTTCTTATCCACAGCATGAACAACTCTCAGGATGACAACCACTTTTCCCAGTCAGTTTTGAAACCTTCAGCCAAATTAAGTGTTTAACTATAAATGTAATATTTTATATCTGGTGTATATATATATCTCTATATATCTGTAGATCTATATCTTTAGCATATGACCTTTTAATTTTTATTATTTGTCATTATTGTTATTTTTCTCTTCAGGAGAAATAGAAACGGGGTCCATAACAGAGTTATTCAGGGAATTCCATACTGGGAAGACACAGCTGTGTCACAGGCTGGCAGTTGCCTGTCAGGTGGGTGGCTCACTTCATTACATTCCAATATTCAGACACCACAGCCTTGGGATATTTGCTAATTTGGGCACTTTCCTTGACTTTCAAAGTGTTTACTCTCTAGAGGTTGATATTCCATAAAATATTAGGGGCTTGGAGTTAGTTTGATCATTTTGTTGACTCCCTAAACTTCCCAACTCAAAGTTGAGCACCTATCCTCTTGTGTGGAATCATGGAATCCTGGAATAGTTTGGGTTAGAAGGGACCATAGAGTTCCATGGGCAGGGACACCTTCCACTAGACCTGGTTGCTCCAAGCCCCATCCAACCTGGCCTTGAGCACTTCCAGGGATGGGGCAGCCACAGCTCCTCTGGGCAGTCTGTGCCAAGGCCTCAGCACCCTCACAGGGAATGATTTTTTCCCAATACCCCATCTATCCCTGCCCTCTGTCAGTGGGAAGCCATTCCCCCTTGTCCTGGCACTCCATGGTGACAGGTACTACAAAGAAGGTGTGCAAGATGTGGACCAGGAATCTTTCCTCTCACTTTTGCTTGCTAAATGGGACTTTAATCACAATAACTTGGGATATTAGTTATTGTATGACCTTGGTAAGGGAATGTGGCAATATCTGCTGTATTTATGGATACTTTATTCCCTTTTCCTTCCTTTTCTTCTCCTTTAGCTCCCCATGGACCAGGGGGTGGTGAGGGAAAAACCACATCCATGGACTTAGAGAGAACCTTCCATCCAGAGCAGTTCCTGGCTGTGTCTGAAAGGTCTCTGAGTGGGAGACAGGAATATATTGACTCACTACTCAGTTGGAAGATATTTTCCACAGTTCCTGGAGGTTGATTTGGCAGGTGTTCCCTTTAGAAACCACTCTGCCACTCTGTCCCCATAGCTCTCATGTCATTGTCCCTCAGCATGAGGTGATTTCCCTCTCTTTTGCTACTGGAAGGGAATGGGAGGTTCCCAAGTAGCTGGGGACAGTACTGGCTGGATCCTGTTAGCTCTTTCTGAAGGGAATTTCATCTAATCCTGCTGGCTTCTCCTGCAGCAAGGAGTGCTCCCATGTTCCCTGTCACCAGGGAATATTTGGCAAGCAAGCAAAGGAGAGGAAGTGAAATGATGTTTGCAGCAGGCACAGGTGTGTCTGTGCTGGCCACATACAGAGTGTCCTTGGAATAATGGAATTGTTCAGGTTGGAGAAGCACTCTGAGATCACAGTGCCCAGCCATTCCCCCAACGCTGCCAAGGCTGCCACTGTCCCATGTCCCCAAGTGCAACATCCACACGGCTTTAAATCCCTCCAGGGATGGGACCTCCCCCACTGCCCTGGGCAGCTGTGCCAAGGATGGACAGCCTTTCCACTAAGAGACTTCCCAATATCCAATCTAAACCTCTCCTGGTATCATGTGAGGCTGTTTCTTCTAATCCATTTTAAATGGTTCCAATCATTCCATTCTCTCACATCACCACATGTTGCATTTTTTCCATTTGTTTTTAACTCTCCCAGGGATGTGACTTTTTATTCCAGTTTTTTGGCAAAGCTCCTGGCTACTGGCTTGAAGTTGTCACTCAAGGTTCATCCCTTTGTTTTCCCTGATTTTGCTGGTATGGCCTGTCCGGCAGTGATGTCCTGGACAATGCGGCCTCTGCTAGGGCTTTAACACTGACCACCAGACCCAGCTGCTGGATCAGGCCTCGGCCATGATGGCTGAGTCACGGTAATTACACTGATTTAATGGATTTTGTTCCCACGTAGGATTAGCTTTTGGCTTCTCCAGGGAAGCAGCTTACTCCATGGACAGTCAGGTGTCAGCAGCACATCTTGCTGCTGGAATTCTGGGTGCCAGTGACTGGCTCCAGCTGATGTGGCTGTACAAACACAGGGAATTAATAGTTCCTCAGTGCCAGCCTGAGGAGCAACTCTGAAGCTCAGTTTATAACTGTAGAAACAGTAGTGATGATTTCCAAGCTCCCAGGAGACCTGTGGAGGCAACTTTGGATTGGAACCAAGACTTACAGCCCTGCCTGACCTTTACCAGGTAGACACTGCTGACTGTGGCTAGTGCCATGGCCCTGTACGACATGGATTCCTAGGAAAGGGGGGAGCTCTCCGCCAGGCAGATGCACCTGACCAGGTTCTTGTGGGTAGTGCTGCACCTGGTTTATGAGGTGAACATTGACTGGGCTTTATTGCCAAAGTAAAACTCACTGGTTTTCTTACAAACCCCAGTGATCTGGTCCCAAGGGCTTTGTTGCTCAGTCTCTGCTCCCGTTGGTTTAGAGGGGCTTGCTCCCACAGTTACGGACACCAGGAGTGCCCCTGCGTCCTTTTTCCCTGCTTTTCTGTTCTGATTGTGAAAAATAACTGGGTTTTGGTTGTTTGCCCTGCAGTTCGGCGTGGCCATCATTATCACAAACCAGGTGGTGGCACAGGTAGACAGAGCTGCCATGTTTGTTGCAGATCCCAAAAAACCCATTGGAAGGAATATCACCGCTCATGCTTCCTCCACCAGGTGAGACAAGAGATGGTCATATCCCAGGAGCCTGATTTTAGAATATTTTATGGAACTGGCCGAGTAGCTTTTACTTCTGGGGTTTCCATAGTCTGTTCACCGCATATCCAGCCTGTGCTTCACCTTAGTGCCACTCTGGGCTCTCAGTCTGCAGGAAATGAACATCTCAGGCAGTTCTCACAGCTCTACTTAATGGTTTGTGGATTATGATGATTTTCTGGAAGTAGGCTGTCTGTCCTGGCCCATTTTCTTTCCTCTCCCTTTCAGACTGTACCTGCGGAAAGGCCAAGGTGAGACAGGATCTGTAAAATCTCTGACTCTCCGTGTCTTGCCGAGGCTGAAGCCATGTTTGCTATCAGTGCCGATGGAATGGGAGATGCTAAAGACTGAAAACTCATTTTTTTTCCCCTGAATCCCAAGACTCTGTGTCCGTAAGAGGCTCTTTTCTTGGTGGCACCTTAGGGATACTTCCCAAGGCAGTGGGCAGAGGAAGATATGGTGTGTCAAGATGGGAACCATCAGGACACACTGAGCACAGCTGGAGGTGTTGGAAAGAGGTCTCTCTTTGGGCAGTAGTCACGGATTAAGTCAGTGTGCTTCCTCAGGAGTATTCTCAGAGGACCATATGTTGCCCTGAGTTTGCAGCTCTTCAGTGTTTTCATTTTCTGTAACAGTTTCTCATGCACTTTCTGTAAACATAGCCATGTTTTGTTAACCGTACTTTATTGTTTTTCATTCCATTCTCCTAGGCGGAGACGTTTGATGGATCTTTCCTTTGACCAGTGTGATTGAGGGGTGGTAATTTCTCCCTCCAATCCACGGTGGTTTTTAAGAACATATAATAAAGCTCGGGGTCTCTGACCCCGGGGCCTTTCCGTGTTTCTCTCCTGACAAGGTGTCTGCGTGGTTCTTTTCGTGTCCAAGTGCGACAACCATATCGTTTGTGTTTTCCTGGATCCCACCGTGGACATGGTGTAGTAAAATCTTGGTGGCTGCAGTTTGGAACTTGGTGAATTTGAAGTAAAATTGGAAGGTTTGTCCACTAAAAGAAGTGGTGATTTATAAAATAAAGCAGAGTGGTATTCCACTTGAGGGATTTGGGATTGGTGATGATTCCAATCCATAATCTTTCGGTTCATTTTCTTTTGGATGCTGCAGCCTGCTGTGTTGGGGTAACTGTTCCTTTACATTTCAGTTTAATTTTCTGTATTTCATTAATTCTCCATGGAAATCTGCTTTTAATCAAAAGGACCATGAGGGTATTGATGATGTCACAGGTTCCTGGGATTCACAGGTGTGTGTTCCAACTAAGTATTTTTTTGGCTGGCTAAAGCTGCACCAATCTCCCAGGAATCTCAGTCTGGGTTTGTCTTTTCTCCCAATTCTCCTTGATTTGGGGTTGCAGCACAGTCCTGCCATGTATATCTCTTAAAAGAGTTTTTGGGGTTCAAAATAAATTTTTATATTCTGCAATATTCATCTCTAACTCGATTTAAAAGGATAATGCAGTATCATTGTGCTTTTATTTGGTACATTTTAAAGTTGGTCACTGGAAGCAAATTGTATCACTTGGTTCAAACTGGCAGCTCTTCTTTATTGTCTCTTCGTTGTTTCAATTCCTTTTAATTATTTCTAAAGCAATTACTGTAATTAAGATATACAGTAAGGAGAACAGCATTGCCACCCTGCTGGATTAGAAAAATCAAATCCAGTTCCTTGGAGAGATTGATTCAGGNTTTGTCTTTTCTCCCAATTCTCCTTGATTTGGGGTTGCAGCACAGTCCTGCCATGTATATCTCTTAAAAGAGTTTTTGGGGTTCAAAATAAATTTTTATATTCTGCAATATTTATCTCTAACTCGATTTAAAAGGATAATGCAGTATCATTGTGCTTTTATTTGGTACATTTTAAAGTTGGTCACTGGAAGCAAATTGTATCACTTGGTTCAAACTGGCAGCTCTTCTTTATTGTCTCTTCGTTGTTTCAATTCCTTTTAATTATTTCTAAAGCAATTACTGTAATTAAGATATACAGTAAGGAGAACAGCATTGCCACCCTGCTGGATTAGAAAAATCAAATCCAGTTCCTTGGAGAGATTGATTCAGGGGAAGGGGAGCTGGGCCTCAGGCTGGGTTTTGGCAGTGGGAATTCAGTGAGGAGGGGAGAGGGGAGATTTCCGAGAAGTGTTTGTCTTAGGTTACAATGTACAGTGTAACCAAAAGTATGTGGTCTGTCACCATCTTCATAGACTGTTAAAGTGGGTGGGGCAGTGTTCCTTACCTTCTTCATGACTCGTCCCTGATAACTCCTTCCAGGAGATGCCTTCTGCTAATGGGTCATCAAGGCCTTACTGCATGACTCATAAATTATATCATCCCATTTGTGAGATGCTCTGCCCAGGAGGAAGAACCAAGCATTCCTACCTGGATATATAATGGGTCATCAAGGCCTTACTGCATGACTCATAAATTTCATCATCCCATTGTGAGATGCTCTGCCCAGGAGGAAGAACCAAGCATTCCTACCTGGATATAATATGAGGTTTGGAACACCACAGCCAGTCTTTCCTACTGGATTCCCAGAGGACAAGAGCTACATGAACACCGTTGGACCTTCAGAGGAAGACCAGACCCTTCTACAGGATTGCCTCTATAACAGAACCACATCTATCACTTTGGGAGGACTGCAGCCACCATTTAATCGGACTGCTGCCACTACCCTGACCAACAGAATGTCAGGTTGCATCCTGACTCTGTCAGTTTAAGCCAGTGTTTTCTGCCTTTATTTTTAATTTTCCTATTAAATTGTAGTTCTGACTTGGAGTATCCCACTGGTTTGTTTTCAAACTAGTACAGTGTTTAAAGCCAATTCTGCTGGGTTTGGGTGCCCCCACACCAAAAAATGATCCTGGTTAAATGGTACTTGAGGAAGCAGTAGGATGTGCTGGGGGGCCTGTTCTGGGTCCCCCAAACCCTGTTCAGGGATGCTGGGCAGTGTCAGTTTCACAGGGACATTATGGAGAGGCTGTGCTTGGACCCCCCAACTTCCAGCCGGGAATGCTGGGTGCTGCCAGACCTTTGGGATGCCCCAGAGAGGCTTCACTGCCTGATCCAGGTAGTTTTCGTATTGTTTTCTGATGTGCTCAGCCCCTGGAAGCTCTTTATAACCCCACAAGATGAAAATCCCCTGGGAGCAGTTGGAATCAGAGCTGATCACACAAAAGCACATTCAGGACAGGAAATGAGACATTCCTACACAGATTTTTCCCCAACGTGTTTTTAATTTAAAGCAGAATCCTTCTTCTCTCCCCACACGACCTGACCGCCCTCCCTCTTCTTCCTCCTCTGTCCCTACTCTGCTACCCAAACCCTCTATTTCCCCTGTACCCCTCCTGTCCACCCTCCCTCTACCCCCCCGGCCTTTCCCTTCTCCTACGCACCCTGACCCCCCTCCCAGTTCTGGCAGAACAAGTCAGTAAGAACACGAGAATGGCTGCCACTGAAGCAAAAGCTGGTTTTCAGCAGAAAATGCTGTTTCTAGAGTTAAGACAAAAATGGGAACATTTTGTTGTATTGAATTACTTTTATAGACTGAATTTTACCTTTAGCTGCCTCAAAAAAAAGTATTTTTCTATTTTACAGGGAATAAATTGAGATCTGCAGTACCCACAGTCTGAAGACCTGCAGTACTGACACAGATCTGCAGTACCCAGAACTGAGACTGAATGGAATCTAATCCTGGATTCCTAATGAACAGCTATAAAGTATTTTGACAGTTAATGAGATAGTCTATAAATGAATAAACACACAAATAAATTTTAATTAAAAATGAGATTGTGTCTATGAGATTTAAAAAGTTACCAGCATTCTTTCTGTAGAACGGAAACAACTATTTGTTATTCTTAGGTATTAGTGCTATATTTTAATGAGATACGGTATGAGCTTTTTGCATGTTGCAGGTTTACAAATTTTGGACTTAAATTCCTTATTACTTTTGCTTGTTTCATTGAGCAATGCAGCTACTCCTTAGAACATTAGTACCTTATAGACATGAGATATCATAATAAATAAGAAAATATAAAGACCTGTGAGGGATTACTGATAAAAGATGACTTGTCACTTCATATTAATCCAGAGAAGCATTAAAAGAGACTGAGATAACTTGAATGATAAAGAGCATTATAACAATTTGTGAATTGTTGTAATTAAGAATTAAGACACAACTTAGTATTTGAGAACCATTTCAAAACTACATCCAGGAGTACTCTTGTGGTATATAAACTGGGGCATAACCCTATAATATCTTTTTAATTAAAAGTGCAAAAATTTCTGCTGAGATTCTAAGTGTTAAAAAAGAGCAGCAGCCCTACTGCAGCAATACACTTTTTAGAATGTGATCTGTAGTTCACAAGACAGGTCTGAAGAAATCTGCATAACACCATGCACAAGTAGAATCCTTTTGCTGCCTGTCAGCATATCCCGTGCCTGTGTGAGGAGAAGCAACATTCCTGTGTCTCACCAGGCTCAGCAGAACATTTTCCTGGCTGTTAGGTTCCTGATGGGAGCAGGGCTTCCTTTCACTTCTAAATTTCTCAAAATAAATTCAGTTTTTTAAATTGCATTTCAGCCAATTCTAACTGTGTGTGACTACATAAAGGATTACAGGAATGCAAAGGAAGCACCTAATTTTCAGTCAGGCAGAGACCAACGTGTTCCCGTAACTCCAAATACAATAACCACGTGCCAGGACAGAAGCACTTACTGGATCCTTCTTTGTCATGGCAGCAATGCAATACATCATGCACTGGGGCTATGCCCCTTCCTTCTCAGCTATATGGGCTGTCCCAGTTCTTCACACTCGCAGAGCCTAGCTTCTAACGGTAAAACACACCCAGGTCCTGCTCCCATGCCAACGATCTAAGAACAAAATCCCATTGCTGGCTGATGCATTCACCTTGCAGCCTATAAACCATGCCAAACAAGCTGCTGCTATGAGCTTTTCCCCTCAACCATCACACCACGTTCAACTGCGCAGAGTCTGAAGCGAAGCCGAGCTGTTTCCAGTGCACAGCTCCGCTGGGAAAATTAGCCACCACAGAAATCTTTTGCTGGACTTTCCCCTTACTGATACCTTGGGTTCGGACTGCGTTCAGGTGCCAGTCACACTCCTCTTGCAGCCCGTGACCTGCAGTCATCCCATGGTGCTCTGCATGTTTGTTGTCTGTCAGCTCTCTGTACCGTCCCTGCACTCTCAGTCCGGCAGCGGTTACAGCGTCCCTGTGCTGCAGAGAAAGGCACCAGGACTGAAGGACTTCCTTCGTTACCCCTTCCTGCGGCAGCCTTTTGGTTGAAGGCACATTCCCTCCAAGCCGTATGGACCGTCGCCTTGTTTCACTCTCGCAGAGCCCAGTTCCAAACCTTAAAACCGCTGGCAGCTGCTCCCATGCAACAGGGCTAAGAACAGAAGCTCACCGACGGCATTCGTTTTGCCCTTCGTAGCCTGTTTCCTGCACTCATCCCGGGTGAGTTCTGCATTTCACTTTCCCCTCAGCTATGTATGGGACCCCAGCACCCTTTCAGTCTCACTCAGTCCTAAGTGGCTGTCTGGCTCTCGCTCAGAAAAACATGTCAGCACAGAAGCGATTGCTGCGCTAGTCCTCCTGTCTCCAAACTTTCCAGCAAAGCACCGTGAGCTGGACCTCTGCAAGACTGAGGTTAAAGACTGAGGGTCTTTAAAGTGCAGACCATCAAGCTATGTGTGCAGTTTCCAGATTGTTAAGAGGACAGTGAGTGGCACCTCTTCGTGGTGCCAGTGGAAGTTTTCAAATGTCAGGAAGACACCAAGGTCAGCAAATGCCCTCTCTCTCTCTGTCTCTCTGTCTCTCTCTCTTGGCACATTTCTCTGTGAGATCTGTGTCTGGAAACCCTTTGGTTTAGGTTCAGGCTGCCAGAGTGCCCAAAGGCCGTAGTAGGTAGAGCTGCGAAGGAAAGCACATAGCACCAGTCTCTTCTAGGACTGGCGGTGGTGTCAGCTGAGAATGATCTTCCTTGTTCAAGCCCTACCTGGAGCCCACTGAACTGCGTCACACAGCCTGGAAACGTGCGCCTTCCCTCAAGCTCTAGGTACCAGCGGACTCTCTCACCCTCGCAGATCCCCAAAAGCTTTAAACATCAAGCAGCTGCTTCCATGCAACAAGTCCTACGGACTCTGCCAGGCGTACAGGTGATTCTCCCTTTCCTTCTGCACCACTCAGATGCACTGAGTGCACTTCTTCTGCACCACTGCACTTTCCTTCTGTCCTCTCAATGTTGCAGAGTCCATAGTGAAACTGCACAGCCTTTCCACTTGGAAAAGCTAAATGCGCCAGGACAGAAAGCTTTCTCTAACCTGCCCCCTTGCGTTTTCCTTGCAGCCTTTCATCTTCGGAACAAGCACTGAAGGTATTCACTTGGCTTCTCAGCCAAGTGCCTTGTCGTATTCTCAGAGTCCGATATGGCCATCTCCTTCTTGCACAGAAAAATGTGTCAGGACGGACAAACTGCTTCTATTGAAACATGCACTTTCCTTCTCAGCTCTTCATACCATCCCATTTTCTGCTGTGCTTGCTGGCACAATCTACACTGAAATGTTTCCGGCTACATCTCGCATGGATAACTGCCGGGAGAAAAAGTTGGCTCGGACTTTGCCCCTTATGTTCGGAAGCGTCCATTCACCCCACAATCAAAGCACAGCTTCCTTCCCTTTACATCCTGCAAACTTCCCTCACATTGCCCACAGCTCCCCCTTCCCTCCCCAACCCCCCCTGCACCCTCCACATTGCCCCTCCCCTGCCCCCCTCGGCCCCGTGGTGCTCTACGTGAACTCGAAGAGAGTCCGATGCGCTTCTTGCACAGAAGAATGTCCTAGTCTTTCCAAGCCTTCCAGGATACCTCTTTTAAACTGATGGATGTTTCAGACTCTGAGAGATCGATCTAAAGTTCCTGATCCTGCTTTTAGGTGAGATTTAATTTGCAGTGCACCATGCTGTTTTTTATATTGTAGAGGCTTTAATGAAACATAAGTGCCACCCTTTTTTTGCGGATACAAATTCGGAAATCGAAGGTTAGTGAGATCTCAGTATTTGGGCACAGTTTTTTTGAAAAACCTGGACTTAGGAGCTTTACATGTAGTTGTTTGCCGGTAAGCAGGGTACATTTTGTTTTTTAAGTACATCTAGTCAAGTTTTCCTATGTTGTTGTTCAACATTGGCACTAGATAGCGCTGTGTAAACACATAATCCCCACATGGGCAGATCCAAATGTGAAAACGTCCAGTTGCTCTAACGAAATGCGTATGTTTTTCTGACCTTCCTGTTCTATGTGCAGAGTCTTAAGTGCTGCACACTCAAACAGCCAGTTATATGAGCTAAAGAAGTTTTTTAGCTCTCAGAGAGACCAGCAACCAAAATGCAAGTATTCGACAAAAATATAACTCACTGAAGTGCCTGGTGAGAAAGCTCTTGGTGGCTCCACCTTCAACTGCATTTATTGAACTGCAGCACACACCCTTTTATCTTCACTTTCCTTCTGAGATCTATGAAATACATAATCCTCAAGTCTCACAGAGTCAGGAGCCAGGGTTTCCACTGAAATTTCAATTCCACCTCCAAAATTCTGTACATCCAAGGATTGCTCCCAGAAAGCTCGAGCTGTTATTATGTACTTTGAGCAACCTCTCAACAGTACCCTGAATACTGGGTCTATGTTCTTTCCTTCCTATGGAAAAGAACGTAGTTCTTCTCTTCCAGGAGTCTACCATTGAAATTTGCATTCCACTTCCAAAATTCAACATATCCAAGCATTTCTCTCAAGACAAAAGGTGCCAGCATAAAATGGTCTTGCCTGTATTACCCCCCGGCCAGCCGTTCTTTCTTTTGTCAGTATTCTTTAGCATTCTTGTTTTGCTAATTTCTTATATATATCACTACATACATATATAGAGAATATAAAATTATTCTTAAGGCTTACAAAATAGATTAGGTTAATACAAATTGGGGGACCATTTGTGTTAGTGAAGCATCTGCTATGCTTTCCTCTATGAATCATCATGGACAGCATCATGTTCTTTCTGTTGTGTTTCTTTGCAATATGCGCATGTTTGGCACACTTTTTGTTGTTACTTCCCTCTCCCCCGCAACTTCATCTTGTATAAGTTGGTCATCCTTGTTATTATAGATGGCTATAACCAAGAAGTCTCAGGTCTCCTTAGCAATATGGTCATTAATACAAGCTGTACAATCATGTGATTCACATATAAAGAAGGCCAGTGTGGAGCTGTGAATGCTTCACATTGTGGCATTACACCATTCTGCCATACATGACCCATTGCTGCTACTTTTATTGCCTTAAACATCAAATTTTCTTAACATAAATTAAAAAATAAATATAGACTTAAGAATTCTTACAAGATCTGAAGTATGTGATCATCCTCTCATATTAACAGAGCTTTATACTTTATATACTTAAAGAGGATTATTCTTAATGGCTTTGCTTATTCACTGCTACAATATACTGTACTCAAACACTTCTTTTCTGAGCAGGTGAAACCTAATTGCGCGATTCTTGTACACCTCTTTAAACAGTGCAGAAATTAATTTTGATTTTTGGGCAATTGCTTAGGATTTATAACTACCAAGAAGAGAATCAGTACTAGTCTCACAGTAGTTACCGAGAACTATTGTTAGGTAATGCTTCTCTGTTTAAACACGCTGGGCTGAAGTTTTAAACCCTTTGCTTTGGTTTCACTGCCAGGGAGTGATGCCTATTTACCAAGGGAGGTTGTGGCAGGTGAAAGTGGGTGAAACTTTCCATGTCTTTTCCACATGTTAACTTGTACATGTAGAAGCTGTGCCTTCTTTTAGTACACAATGCCTCTTTTTTGGTTTAGGAAAGGATTATTTGGGAAGTACATAGCTTCACACGAGCTTTCTGTTTGAAATGCACAGGAATGATAGACATAGAGTTTTATTTAACAGAAAGTAGTTGCCTGTTCAAAAATATCTTCTGACTTAATATGTGATTTTTTATTCTACTGACACTACATTTTCTTGAGGCTTTCCCTCAAGCAATTTCAGCAATTGTACTGTCTTTATAGATAGTCTTGTGAAATAGTGGTCCTTAATCTTTTAAATAAAATCCAGGTAAATTACTATTCTTTTCTTGTCCCAGTGCACTAATCTTCACAGCTTGGCTTTTGTTTCGAAGCAGCTCACAGACCAGGTAACTAGTAGAGATCTCTGATCAGTTTGTGACTCGTGTCTCACATGCAAGTGACTTCAATAGAAGATATCATAAGAATGATTTAAACTATCATTTTGCTGTTTTTTCCCTGGCCCCCAGTCATTCACTGTAGTTAGCTCCTCTCTTCGAAAATACTGATAATTGAATTAATAAACCAAGTAAATAATGAATTCCTCCCCCAACACCTGGTGTTCTACTGTTTTTCTTCCTTTTGGTAAACATAACTAGGAAAGATGTCCTGATGTATTAAATATCCTTTAAATATTTTTTTTCTCAGAAAGCAAAAATGTTGTTAGTCTGTTACTACCTGAATACACTAGTCATTAATGAAGAAATCAGAACTTGCAGAACATCTAGTGCTCTGAATAGTACTATTTGCTAGCAGTTTTTCTCTCTTTTACTCTTGTACAAAATAGTAAAAAGGTCACTGGAAGATTCTTCAGCACTGAGAAGCAATAAACATTGCAGAAAATAGAACAGGATAGAACTTCTAAAGATTCTCTATGCAGTCTTGTCTATCTCCTCCATCCTCTTCCATTGTTATGTACCTTTTTTGTGGTAGATACGTACAAGAAGCTTGTGGGCAGACTCCTGGTGCTCTAGAGAGAGTTGTGCCTGCTTAACAGACAAGGGGCAGCATGTGGTTTGGCCAGTTCTTGGTGGTGAAGCCACTAAAGGGAGCAATGCTGGCACATGGCAAATCAGTCTCCACAAACTGGGGCTGTGTCTGCGTGCAAGTAGGGCCCAAGCCTCCCTATCTTTGGGGTGCGAGGACTGGCAACACACTGGGCAGAGTTTAAGGAGGAGAGTTATGGCCCGTGTGTGTCGGCAATTGAAATTCAGATTGAATCTGAGTCTGGTTCTGATTCCCGGATCTCCGATCTGAATCCCGACCTGAATCATTTATTTAAAGGAACAAGCTGCTTTTATACACTTCTTTAAGGTACAGTATTTCTTTACATGGTAATGTTCACTACACAACCAATCCCGTGTTGCCGCATCAGTAATGCATCTTTTAAACGTCCTTCTATGGGGTGATTGTGCACTGTTCACCCCCCTGTCAGCTTCCGGCAGGTTCCTCTCCGCAGGGGTCTGCCGCGTGACACCTCCTCCCCCCAGAGTCTGTGCCACCATGTGCTCCTTTGTGCTGCTATGTACTTATCTTTCCCCATAAACGTGTGAGCAGGGAAAACAGCTGAAGTTATTTCGTGTAGGTGAGTGAGGCCGAGCATTTAAAAGGTGTTTGGACACATCCCAGGAATAATTTGGGCTTCCTGAATGAACCCCAAGTGATCCTGATGAGGAGTAAGGGGTCAGCAGAGCTGAGTGCTCAGGCCATATCCTCTGTGAGACTCAGCAAAGCCAGGTGATTCCTTATCTGGCTTCAGACAACAACTTTGTACACCCACATAACCCCCATCTGTAAATTAATTAGTAGACTCCAGTTTGATCTGTCTGAATTCCTTTCTTAGAGCCAGCAATGGTATTTCAGTGTGTGGCAATTAAGCAGCTGAAAAGAGAACGGTAAAACTCGAACGCAGCCTTTTGCTAATGGTCCTCCAGAGTGTTAAACAGGATTTGTTTGCTTAAACTGACTGCTCCCTTGTGAGCTTCACCCTATTGAGTTTAATTGGTCTGTAGATGTTATTCTCCTGGTTTTATTTAGTTTTAGGGAAGAGAGACGGAGAAGTTAGATGGGATACTTCCTATTATGTTCTTGATTTTTCCCATATATCAGGGTTTTCTATGCTCTTCAGAGAACACTGAACTTAAAAAAATGCAAGGACAGATTAAGGGAACTGTGTTTGAAATCTGGTTTGGCAGAGATTAAGAGAGAAATGAAAAATGATTCTTTCTTTGCCTATAAATAACTTTTAAAAAAAATTTCTCTTACCTGCCAGGATCTTGGATTGTATTCCAAACACCCATAGCACCCTTCCTCACTAGGAAAGCACTGCTATCTCTGTTGTATAGGTAAAAGCTAGATTTCCAAGTAGACTCTCCAAGTCTCTGCTATCCAGGCTTGAATTTTTGCTCTCCTGAGGGCTACAGAGCACTTTCACTTGTGCCACTTCATTTGGAATGCGTTCATGCAGAACAGCAACACTTTCAGAAAGTCGATTACGTGGTTCAAGGCAGAGTATAATTGGACTCAAAAAGCTTGTCTGGCTAATTCAATCATTATTTAAAGGAGTGAGGAAGAAAAGAGGCTGGGCAGAGAATATTCTTCATTTGGCCAAGAGCATGGAGTGTGGTAGGGGGATTTGCTATGTTGCTGTGACAAATGTGATGAAATCCTAATTCTTTATTCCAGCGACTCTGCTTTTAGACTGTGTGTCCAGCTCAACTGAGGAGAAAACCCAGGGGCCTGAACACTCCATCTTTGTATCCTAATGCTCCACCCCAGGCGGGAAGTAAGGCCTATTGCTCATGAAGGGTGGATTGACTGTGTTCATCGTGGAAAATTCAGCAGGTGACATACCTGAGTTTCATTCCCAGTACTGCCCCAAACTCCTCCAGCTGGTTACTCATTATCTTTTGTACCAGTGAAAGCCCCTGGGCAGAGTGAAGCCATGTCTCCTGGGAAGGGAAGCAACATCAGCCCTGGGTTCAAAGAAATGGGGAGTGTGAGCACTGTAGAACCCAACCTGGTTGCTCTTCTGCAGAGTGGTCTAAGAGCTTCTAATTATAGTTCTCTACTACTGTGAGTTTTTTTCTTCCCTCATTGCCATGGTTACACTGTAATTCTGTTTAGCAAAAAAAGCCCAATAATTACACTTGATCTTCTACGTTGATAACAATGGATCATTGTTCATCTTCAACTGTAAGGGATAAGGGTCAAACAATCTGAAGACAAGGGTATTGGAAAAAGGTTCTGTTTCACATTAAAATCTGCAGTTAATTTGCAATGAATCTTTTAATTTATAAAATTTGTTGGTAAATTCAGTAGTCCTTTAACATACTGTGAATCTGAAGACTGCAAATTTACTCTGCAGAACCCAGCCAGTGTGTGTTCCTGTTAATGCTGTATGCTTTTATGTGGGTCATGGGGCAATAACATATATGGTTATCTTAGTTTATTTACATCATATGGTGTTGGACCCCATAAAGCTGATTTTATGCATGTATTAACATGTATTAACAGCCATGTATTAAAGTTTCTAATCAGGTAAAAATCTTCCGTAAATTAAGAAGCAAACACTATGCTTTCTTTCTGTTACAAAAACGTAGCAAAAAATGGTATCACATTTATCCTATTTACTTTCATAAAGATAATTTTTGCTTGGAGTCTGTTCTTGCAAGGTATTGATCGCTCTGGCTGTAATCCAGCAAGACTCAGGCATGCAACTGAACTCTAAAGTCATAAGTTGTCCTACTTTATTGAAACCATTTTAGTGCTTAAAAAGCACAGGTGCATTAAGTGCTTTGCTGGATTGAAGCCAGAAGGCAAAGAGCCTTCCAAGTTCAAATCCTTAATTAACAAATTGATTCAAAGCAGTTCTTGTATCCAAGGCAACAATAGCAATGAGGTGGTTGAGTACTGAATTCTCTCAGGGCATCTAAGGACAACGTATTTTGTTAAATTATGGTTAAATATGGCTAGGTATGGTTTGCTGTAGTCTGTTATTCTTAAAAAGGCAAAATCTGGCTTGATGATTGTGTGTTGATGAATACAAATGAAATAAATGTGTCACACTATGGGTTATATATGTAAATGTTTATGGAGTTTTACTGTTTGCTTACTAACTTAAAATAAGTTTTTATATTACTACTTCTTTCTTCAGTGATTAGGTAATTTGTCTACTTGATTAGAAGGTCTTTTTCATTAGAAGGATGTTGCTGAACCTCTTATACTATTTGATAGACTTTTAAATGTGTATTTCTTTTGTCTCTCCTTTCTGGATTTTATTTAAATGGAGAACACTTTCTCATTCTTATTCTCTAAGATTTAATTTACCTCTGTTACGCTTAACTATTAAGCAATCCAAAATTGTTTAAATATTGAACAAAAAGTGAAAGGCCCTCCTTTTATCTGTGACTTTACACCTGAATGGGTGATCAATCCTGGCAAACAGATAGAAAGGTGCCTTGCCAACTGCAATGAAAATCTGCAGCTTCTCACCCTGTACTGGGGCCTGGCCACAGTGCCTTTTGGGCCACAATTCATCACTCTCAGAGGATTGTAGTTGAGGCAGGAACCGAAACTGCATTTAAGGATCCTATAGCTGAGACAAAGACTCAAACTACAGCAACTGCAACAGTGAAAAAGAACAAATGGACAAGGAAACCTATGCATCTATATCATCCTCCCTTTGTTCTCTTTATGTTTAAAGAAGTTCTTGATTTTTGAGACTTTCTTATGTTTTCGTTGGGCTGGGGTTTTGTTTTGTTCTGTTTTTCATATCACTAACATTGTAGTTCAGAAGTGCCTAGGTTTGAAAGGCAGGTGTCTTCTAAGGAAGGCAGGAGCCTCCCTTGGAATGGAAAATGTAACACCCTTCCTTCCAAATTAATATAATTTTGAAATTAAGGGGCTTTCAGGCAAAAACATGAGGAATAGGAATAACAGTTCTGTACTTATATATATATTATANCCGAGCCTGGAAGCGATGGGAGAAAGGCTTCACAAACCCCTGGGCAGCCGATCCCGGTGCTTCAGCAGGACCCCCCGGGAGCAGCAGGCTGGAACAGCAGGGATGAACACAAAATCTCAGGTGGTAGACAAGATGTATCGAGCTCCGGAGCTGCAGCGGGAACTCCAGGACCTCTCAGCAGGCAGGGGGTGCGGTGCTGGCAGCGCCACAGTGTAGCAAAAGCCTCAAAGCAGCAGCAGAGGAACGGCAGAGGGTAGCTGCCTCCACGCAGAGCAGGGGAAGGCGGGCTTGGGGTCCCGGGCCCCCCTGAGGCACTCAAGCAGATGGTGAAAAGGGTCCCAGTGCAAATGGCCGCTCCAGCGAGCAAACTCCACTCACGGTAGAAAGGAAGGCAGCAGAAGGCAGGACCCTGCAGTGACAGTGAGTTCTCCCTACAGCAACTGCAGCCTCTCCTTCCCCTCTGAACGCCGGAAAGAAAGAAGAGCCTAGGCACTGTACCCAACCCTTTTTCTCAGTTCAAATCTCGTGGCATCTCCACCCCCACCAGAGAATAAAAAAAAAGTAAAAGAGGACAGCTGGCCTCCCCCTCCCATGGCCAGGTCTTTTTGTCTCTCTTAAGCATCCAGCAATTGTCGCTTAGCATGGGGAAAAAATTCTTTAAGAGGGAAAGAAAGGAACAACAACAAAAAAAGAATTCCTAAAACTCCCAACAAGCAGAAACAGAAAACTGAACCAGTTCTTCAGTATTTCCTCCAAATGCTCAACTGCTTTACAACAGCTAAAACATAGTTCATGTCAATGGCCTAGGGTCCAGTAGACTTGACTGATAGAGCTCAGATGTTTGTCAGTGTAGGTTCTTCCACAGTTATTTATTATGTGATGGAAAACAGCATGTGATCTTTACCTAGTGTTTTGCAAGCTAGCCATTTTAGGATTGTTCTGTCTGTAGTTGTATGTCTTGAACCATAGATCTGTCTGATGTGCTGTTGATGTTGCACAGCATTAGGATTGTCTCTCGAAGCACTGCACAGTGGCCGTGCTGCTGGTTCCTGCTGCTACCACTTAACATCAACTTCAGCTAGTCAATAGCTAGAAAACAGTACCCAAATAGCAAGGCTGGTTTAGAGATGAGATTCAAAACCCAGCGGCTCCTCTTGTCCAACTGGTTTCTTAGCTTTTGGAGTTTATTTTTCAAGCTTTTCTCCAGACTGGCTGCTGCTGATGGAGTTTGAGGCCCGGTGTAAGATACTCGGACAGTGGATGTGTTTCCATTCTGCACTACTGCAGATCTCCAAAAATGGAGATTGGTAAAAAGAAAAGGAATTTAGAAAAAAACAGTGCAGATCTCTTCCAGATGCTAAAGATCAGCTGCAAAGAGACTTTAATCTTAAACTACCACAATGAAGGATCAATTTATCAGGGGTGGGGGGCAGTGGTAGCATATATACAAAAATTGTCAGAAGTGGAGGTTACTGAGTAAAACCAGGTATATAATGGTACTTTCTGCTGAAGGCCTGTGATATGGAGAAAGCATATAACTAGATATTAACATTTCTCTGCTAGTAAGTACTTTGACCAGGGGGCAGAAAGCTACTGAAAACTTGAAATTTGGATGTTAGGAATTTCTGTCTGTGAAATGGCCTGAAATAAAAGCCAGGTGATTTTCTTGCTTTTCTCTTTTCTTTTGTTGTTTGATAAGCAGCTGAATTCTTGCAGTCCAGAGATGGGTACTGTTCATTGAAGGAAACAAATTAGTCAGGGGGAGACATGGGACAAAATGGCTGAAAATAAACTCTTCATAGAGCCCTGATTTTGGTACCCCACTGATTTCTATTCCAAGTAGAAAGAAATGTGAGGAAAAAATTGTGTAGGATGAAGGCATGAAAGAAGCTAATAAGAGGACAGCACACAACAGTGCTCTTGAAACCATGGAAAACACACAAAATGAAGGAGTGTAGAAAGAAAGGAGGCATTGTGATCCTCCCCAGTGTGGTGGGAATGAGGAATGGCAAGCCACTGGTTAATGGGTATAACTCTGCAGGCACTAAAACCAGCGATGGACTCAGAAGTTACCCCAAGCTGCCTCATTCCAGGTAGTTACCATAGATAAGAATTTTGTTGTCCACAGTGTACACAAATGTGATTGCTCTTTTGTACACTGAGGACTGAATAATACTTCTATAATAGTTACTGTCTTGTGGGATTAAGATGACTATTGAGGGCAGAAGGAATGACTCCAGAAAACTCTGCTAGTTGAACATACACATTATATAAAATATACCAAACCACTGACAGCTGCTTATGCTTTGCTGCTGCATGAGTGGTTATTTTTCCTGTTTGCTGATTCATGAAATCAAACAGGATCACCTGTTCTCTTTAGAGGGAGGTGAAGTCTTGACAGATCTCTTGAAAGCTACTTTGTCATGAGCAAAATAAACAATGAGGAAATCTATGCATTCGTCTGTGCTAAAGTGGTGGCCATACATGTTTATGGAGCTGGATGGTAAAGCTTCGGCAGTGATACAGCTACATTAGCACTACTTAAAGCTGGGATATTAGTTCGATGCAGAGAGGCCTGGACAAGGAATCGGGTCTTAAGACCTGCATTGACAGTGTAAAGAATTTGGACTGAAGTATGTCCAAGGCTGAACCTTTGTCCTAGAAGTGGTTTAAACAATGAAAGCATTTAAAATCTTGCATATTATTGCCTTTTATTCCCTACATCGAGTTGGTCGTATTGATGCCATGATGATTTTTTGCTTTTTCGTATTCCCCTCTTATATACCCTTTCGGATACCCTTTTATACAGCTTTTATGTATCCTTAGTGCTTTTAGCCCACATACTTGTAATTCTCTAAGTCTGATAACTAGCTTAGACCCAAAGTTCTGTTAAGCCAAGAGACCAAACATCTTGGAAGCCTCGCAGTTGGCGGATAGAAAGCCCCAGACACCAAGGTCCTCTTCAGAACACGTTCTGTAAACCAAGATAGGCCCATCCAGGGGGAAGGTTCCTCAGGACAGGGGCTTCTCTTGAGCCTCTCATTGGGGAATCTTTGCTAGACAGGCTAATTTGCAAGGTCTATAACTGTATATGTGAATCATCGTGTGTGGGCAGTCTGGAGGGTGTGCATTTTCCGGGGGGGGGGCACTTTTGGGTGTGCATTTTCGGTGTGCATTCGGGGGTGCATTCTACCTGGATGTGGTGCACCTGAGGATCCTTAAATAAATACCGAGGTAAAACCCTTTTTTCCCCTCTAACTGTGTTTGGCTTTTAATTCTAAGCCCAGGGAAAAGCAACAGTATTCCTCCAGTTTACTTCTGTAACATCGATTTTTTTCTCTTTTGGGAACTGTGGTTTTTAAAGTTAAGTGGCAACCATGCCTGTTCTGTAATAAACTAGTGGCCACTACTTACTTATGGTACTCATTTACTACTATGACTTCAAGGTCATTCCCTACATCCCTGTGCAGCCTGTTTGCCAGACAAGCTCTGGACTCCATAGCTGCCAAAACAGCCATCTGCCCTGTTGTAAGTAGCTACAAATCTTTTTGATATCTTTATTCCACAGCAAGATCCAGCACAAATGTTTGGTAGATGTAGGCAGCTCCTGCACAATCTTAAAATAGAAGCAGACTTTAAGATGGAAAAAACTAGTTCAAGCAGATACAGTTGCCCATGGTATTTTTTTTCAAGAGACAAAATTTAAGAAGAGGGACATCATTCAGTTTTTGTCCTCTTTTTTTTTCCTTGATTCATACCTCTTTTTTCCTTCTTCTCCTTTAGAAAATACTTTGACATATTTCAGTGTGATAAAAGCTGGACATAGATCCATCTTTGGAAGAATGCTGGGATATAGTGTGGGCTTTTAAATGGAACTGGAAGAAATTATGAAATCAAGGTTTCAGAGAGAGGTGAGTAATGCATAGTTTCTTTTCCTTTTTAATTTACCATTTCACCTGCAGGGTGAAAACCACATGCCAAGCAAAGAAAATAAAGTAACTTGGTTTTTGATGATTTCAGATAATCCTTTCTTCGTGTGTGAAGGTAAAATAAAATGCCCATGTCTCTTACTCTTCTGTGTTTTTTAAAAAAATCACTTTTAACCTTTTATTCAACATTATCTTATTTGCTTGTTGTGGTTTCCCAAGGCTCTTATGCCTTAACTATACCTGCATTGTGCAAGTGCTTGCGGATCCTGTTGTTATGTTACACACTTGTAGGACAAAAAGGCTAGCTCATGTTGCAGTGAGATGTGTTTTTCATCTGTTCACGTGATTCTAGAGACAGGGCTTGAAGAATGGTGAGGAAGTGGAACTGCGAAGTGTTTGAACTCTGAGGATGCAAATTAATACTGACAGTGAATGTTTAGAACACCAGAACCCCTTTAGGGTTGCATATGTTAAAGTAGTGTTGGATATTTACTTAAATTAAACTGTGTATTTACTTAAAATATTATATTGTCCTGAGGAGTTGCTGGGTGGCAAGAGAGGGAACTGTGATTTTTCAGCTGCACAGACCTGGTTAAAAGACTTGCAGTAAAATTAATGAAGAAAATGCAGTAAATCCAGAACACAAGCCCTGAGGATTATCAACTACTGTTTAAACTATTAGGAAAATTACTTCACCACTAGTCACATAGCTTTGTGACATACAGGTGAGCAGACGCAATTGTTACATTTGCTGACCTGTATGTGTAAAGGGTTATTTGTGTACTATTGCAAAAAAAAAAAAAAAGAAAAAAAAAGAAAAAAAGATTCTGATGTTGTGACAAACTGCAAACCTGTCAAATTTCTTGCTTCATGTTCCTTGCAAGGAGGGGCTAGTCCTCCTGTACCTGCAGCCCAGCACCTCAGCCTTTCTTTGCTCCTTTACTCTTTACTCATGCACCAGAAAGAAGGGGGATCTGTGACCAGCTGCGGCTGTTGCCTGGAGTTGTAAAGGAGGGGTGACTGTTCCAGGGCCACCTTGCTAGGCAGGGCCCAGAACATAAAATGATAGTGCTGGCAGGCACTTGTTGCTGGAAGCTGCATCCCACAGAATCTCTCTCCTCATATCACCTGATGCACCAGGGAGTCCATGAAGCCTAACAGGAGGATGTTGGGAAGAAACTTGAAAGAAATGAATTTACTGCTTGTTTCAAAGTATTCAGATCTATTGGGCTAGCAGGAAATTTATTAGGAGCCTTGACTTGGTAAGCACTGAAAATTGTATTCTATTTTATTTATGACTAGTTGAAGGAAATATATTGTTCTTTCTGGGAGATTTTGCTTTCTGTTTTGGGCAGAGTTTCACAGAGTAATTACTTAATATGAAAATCATCAGAGAGACCAGGATGTCTCTTAATAAAAGATATTTTTCTTGAATCACTGCAGAGTTTTGGCAGGCTACATTTAAAGTGCAGATACAGAAATACCAGATTAGATTCTCCTAACTTTCAGGATTTTACTCTTGTAGAAAACCGGAGGAATATTTGACAGGCTCAAAACAACCAGGTGGGAAGTGGTTGGGGAACATGGAGAGGTCGGCATAGGTGGGGTGGTACACAGCACCCCTATCCCCTTGAGCCTGCCTGCATGAACATTTGAAATGTCAGTTGGTGGTCTGCACTGTAATGGGGAGCAATCAACCACACGGAACTTCCGGGGACATTCTGGCTTTGTGTAAAGTACAGATGCGAGACTTAGGAGCTGAAATTAGCATAAGCTCACTTGGGGGAGGGCATCAGTGCACTGGAACAGATAAAAGGATAGTGAGACAATGTCGAGTGGCACGCTCCACTACCCTGGATTTAAAAACTGCTGAGACGATTCTAGATCCGAGGGTGGTAACCATGTATCTTTCTCTCTCCGTTTTATTTCTTTCTCTTTCTTCTCCTACCTTCTTCTTCTCAAAAGATATATTCAGGCAGACCAAAAAATCCAGTCAATGCCTTGTTAAGTGCCTTGTTCTATCTGAATGTTTTAGAGTCTGCTAAGTTGAAGTTTGCCAAGTGCCTTATTCTATCTGAATGTTCTAAAGTTTGCAAGTAAAATTGTTTGTTATTGAACCTCCTGAGAATTTTGTTGTTTTTTCCATGCACCACCTGTAACTATTTTCTTGGTCCAAATTGCCTGTTTTGACAAAGGTGTACAAAGGCTACATGAATCTAAGAAAAAATAATTTCTTCCTGCATTACTTTTCATAGTCTGCTGGGTTTGTGTGAGCACTTGGTTATCGGGCAGGGAGTATTGAAAGAGATTGCTCAAGAGTTTATCTTCTAATCAGCAATAACATGTTCAAAATATTTATATCAGCATAACAACACAAAAATATATTTAGCTTATGACCAAAGCTAATTGCCTCATGTATCACCTCCCTGAAATATGTATTTAGTTACTATGTATGCTGCTTAAGTCACAAATTTGTGAATACTTGCTGTAAATATAGGCATAATTAAATGAAAATAGCAGTTTCTTAACAATAATGGAAAAATTTCTCTGCTGCTTTCTGTTTTAAACCTGTATCCAGAGTTAGGGGTCAGGAAGAATTTTTCGCTTGGGTGGGATTAGTGACTACTGTGCCTTCTTGCTTGACTGTTGATTTTTTTGCTATCCCTTTAAAAGGGGACTGGGACCTGCTTTCTTGAAAGTTCTGAGAATTTTCATGTGTCAAGGCTCCTACCAATGCAGGGACCTAAAGTATCCCTGCTACCTTGGGTGTACTGCCCTTCGTCTCTGTCACTGTTCTCTGGACCATTGTATATTCAAGGCCTGCAGCTCAGTTTGGCATGTGAGATTGTCTAGTGATCTGAGGAGTGCAGAGATAGAGAGGCAGAAATGTCTGGAGCCAAATATCTTTATTCTTGCTGCCTATGACTGTGAGTTTGTGGATCCCATGATCCTTACCAGTTGTGATATTACTGTGCCACTATGTGGTTGGAGTACTCAGAACATTGAAATCGATCTTGTGTAGTGGTTTAGGAATGATATCCCCCAGTGTAGTGCACTTACCAAAATTCCACTGGCACTCCCCTCTTGCTTCCAGTTGGAAGCACAAAAGACAAAGATTACAGGTTGAGATAAGGACAAGTTACTGGAAGCAGCAATGAGGTAAGAAAACAAAGAGTAGCAGCAACAATTACGAAAGTGTACAAAGAGAGAGGGTGATTTACATGAAAAATGCTCACCAAGACTGAGGCAATGAAAAACAATTGGTGGACAGACCCTCCACCTGCCATGCTTTCCTGTGACCTCAAACCACACCCACATTCTTCTTGGGAGCAAGAGTACCTTAATTCTACCTGCTGATGATGATGTGAGGTGGTATAGAATAACAACCTAGACACATGGCTCCAGACTCTGCTGCCTCACGGCTAATGGGAAAAAATTAATTCTGTCCTTGCCAAACTAGGACATCTTGTGAGAAAAAAAATGGTAAAGCTAAATAACTTTAGTAAAGAAAAAATTGTCTTGAAATCGCTTGAAGGAGCCAGACTGTCCTATTACATCCATGAAGAGAAGGAAACCAAATCGATTTTTTTTTAATCCACCTACTTCCTTGCTCCCCTTCCCCCAACTCTAGCAATACCATTATGTGTTAGTGTGTGTAGGTACAATGAAGAAACAGTTCTCCTGACACGCTGCTCCCTCTGTAGTCCAAGATGTTTATTTCTCTGCCTGTCCGTTCTTCTCTATTCCCTTGTCTCTCCTGAAATCATTCAGGTTATCAGAATGAGATTATCTGATAGCTTGGTTTCACATAGCATATTGTAGTGGCAGTCTCATGGATAGTAGTTCTGTTTTACCACACCTTAGTATCTGTGTGGTACTGTGAATAACTGGGGACCTCTTCTGTTTTTTCTGTCATTGGTATGACATAACTCAGAGAAAAATTTGCACAGCTGAGAATATATGGTGATTTAGGTGGTTTTCAGGCAATACCTCTTCTGCTCCTGGCCTTTCTGAGTACGCTGAGAACATGATGCCCATCAAAAGTAGGCTTATGGGGACCAGCTGTCCCCTTGACATTGCCAGACTTTGGACAGGCAAGGTGCCATGGAAGAGTCCTTGCTGTATGGGTATGGACAACTCCAAACCCCTACCTGGTCACTGATGCAGCAGTTCTGAAGAGCCAGTGGAACAGTGCTTACTATTTCCAACCTGCTAGTGAAGAAATTACTCTCATCTCTCCTGGTACTTAACAATGCAGGGCAGGATTCAGCTCCTGTACAGCCACAGACTCAGTTTTTAGGCAAACAGATAAATTAGTCAGATGGGCTCTTTCTGCATGCAAAGAAAAACAGTATAGAATGATAACATCTCTGGAGGTACCTATGCTTCTTCCTTGATTACAGATGGCGTCTACCTGATTAACTTAGGCTGAATGCCTGCTTTTCAGATGGCTGGTACTTAAATGAAATTAATTGCTTTCTGGGCGTCCAACTTTCCGCAAAGGTAGTTCAGAGTCCTGGGATGAGAGCTGCCAGTTGCAATACAGAGATTTAGCCCAGAGTAGGATAGCAACAAGTAGATGGCAGCCAAATGGAATTATATTTTGTGCAGGGTCTCTTATACTTGAAATAGTATATGACATATCTGAACTAGTTTTGCTGCATCGGATGTTTTAGGAAGATGTGGGGTTTTATAGATATATAAAAAAAAATCCATCTGGCAATTCTTGATACACTCGCTTTTCAAATAACTTTTAAAAATCAGATTAAAGGAATAAGATAAATGGAAATCTCATTACAGGCTTTGACAACAATGGAATTCTCTTTATGAAAAATATGCTTGTTGAATCTCTGACTTTTTAGTAACAGTAAGATATTAGCTTACACTGTATATAATTCAAGGGAAGCTTCTTCTCTTCAGTAGCTTGAGTATGCTAATGATTAAAGCATTCATTATGGGAACCTAGTTCTTAATGATTCAGTGGTTTGATCAGAGCAATAAAATTGGTTAATATTGAAATGGAAGTAAATCTGCTATGTACAATACTTATATTGATGGTAGGTCTGATACCTGTTGCTCATTTCCTGTAGCATGCCCTCCAAACTGCTACTAAATATACAGGGAACCCAGAGTGACTGCCCTTAAATTCAGCACTTACTATTATATACCTTAAGCAGATAGTGTGGAAATCTCCTCTTCTCTTTCCTTTCAGAGATTTGCTGATCTAATTCTTCTGTGGACAAGGCAGTTTTGCGCTGGCCTTCTCTCAAGAGATGGGGTAGAACACTGACTGGTGTATTGCACATGCTATACAAAGGTGTTTGTGTGTGTGCTGTTGTGGTGTGTGGGATTGTGCTATGTGTATATTTAAAATCACCCTTCTGAGGCTTAATTTCCATTTAATGAAGTAGATTTGTATCAACACAGAAAACAGTTCTGCAAATAGGATATAGACTACATTCATGTAGCATGAAGAACGCTTTAATCTGGTCAAAACCCTTAGGTCTAGGAACTGGGTAGCTGTAGCAGGCAGTCTAGTTGTTAATACTTTTTAAAAGTTGGAGTTGTGTCTTTTTTTACTTACTTGTGTTTGTATGATTGAAGAAGGAGCAGCTGGCTTAGGGAGGGAATGGCTTGGAGCACATGTAGGGAATTAGGTTGTCCATGTTATCTAGATGCTTCTTAATTTTTTTAGATAACTTGAAGAGCGTGGCTTTCATGGTAACTCAAACACATTTATTCAAATTGTGTTTTGGAATGGATCAAGTGTAAAAATCTAGTCAAAAGTAACATCTGCAGTTCAGGTAAAAACAAGTATACACTCAGTATATATGAAAATATATACTCTCTCTCAACTCCTTTGGGAGGAAGGATATGTAATTAATTTACTATGTGGAACAATGGTATGTTAAAAGCCAAATACTGACATGAGTATGCCAACATTCAGGACACTGGCTGAGAAGCTGTTCAAGCACCAAAGTTCAGTTTTTCCTCCAGGCTGGAAGGAAAGGATCAAATCGTGATTCTAAGAACTAAGGCAGCTTTTCTGAATCTGGTGAAGTTGCACTGATTTGTACCATCAAAAGATCTGCTTTCTTGCTCTATCTATTGTAGCACGAACTCAAGATTTTCACATCATAGATAAATCATGTCTGTGAATTCCTTTAGTAAAATGAAATACATTTAAAACTAAATTTGTAGAATAGGGAGGATGGAAGAAGAGAAAAATTCAGGGTTGAGTGAGAGGACACACAGTAGTGATATAATGTGTGAATTGCAAAGCAACTTCTTTTTCAGTATTCGACTGCTGTTTTGGTTTAGCCCCAGCATGTAGCTGGTCACTCACTCCTCCACCAGTGGGATGGGTGAAACAATTGGAAGAAGATGAGAAAACTCCTGGGTTGAGACAAAGTTTAATAGGTAAAGAAAAAGCCATGCACACAAGCAAAGCAAAACAAGGAATTCATTTACCACTTCTGATGGGGAGACAAGTGTTCAGGTTTTCCCAGGAAAGCGGGGCTCCATCACACATAATGGTTAGTTGGGAAGACAAATGTCACAAAGCCAGACGTCCCCCACTTCTTCCTTCTTCCCCGCCACTTTATGCACTGAGCATGATGTCATATGATATGGACCACTCCTTTGGTCAGTTGGGGGTCAGCTGTCCTGGCTGTGTCTTTTGTCAACTTCCCACTCATCCCCAGTCCCTTCGCCAGCATGGCAGCATGTGAAGCAGAAAAGGCTGTGTCAGCACTCCTCAGCAATAATTAAAGCATCTGTATATTACCAGCATAAATTTGAAACACAGCCCCATACTAGTTACTGTGAAGAAAATTAACTCTACACCAGTCAAAATCAGCACATCTGGCTACAGTCCAAAACCAGGGAGAATGATACCTACTGAGGAATCAAATGGGATGCAATGACTAACTGGTCACTGCTGTTCCACTGTGTGATGATTTTTCAAGAGTGTTAGCCGGAAGGAATGAAGGCAAAACCACTAACAAAGTAAACACAGTGCAAGTACCATGAGGATCGGAAATCTCTCTGGCAAGATAGAAAGGGAATCTTTCAGTATCTCTTTAATCGCAGTATATTCCCATGAATGCTGTTGGAAGCAGAAGCCTGTCTTTACCACGTGTATACGATAAAATCATATAGTGTTAATTCTTTTGCAACCTGTTTTTAACACTGTTAGGTCAAGTTTTATTTTGCTGAGTAATGGTATAAGTTTTATTGGTTCTGATTTTGGTCGAGTTGCTTTCAACAGCTACTTGCTGTAATACAGAGAATCACATTACACTGAAGAATCATATTTAAGTAGTGTGCTGAACAAGACCAAAGAAATAAAATGAAAACATAAAGACAAATGAAATCTGATCAAGTAGCACTGTCTAGACAAGACTGGAATTAGAGCACTGAAAATGTTTTGCTCTTGAAACTCTATTATTTTTTAAACCACCTCCCCCACTAAGCAAGGAGAAAATTTTCATTTAAAAAGTGAAACTACACCTGAAGGCCTTCATGGTACTAGGGACTACAAGTTAGTGCGTGAAGGAAATACATAGGGATAAGTGTATTTATAGGGATCTTTAAAGCCTTCGTGTTCTCTTTTCCTGCTAGAGCTTCTTTCCCATTGTTTACCTTTGTAAATATCCAGACCAGATGGCCCTTCACCACTTTGTTTTTCCTGATTGCAAGTGCACTGGAAAGCTGATTACAGCATGATTATAGTATTATATATATATATGATTATAGTAGCTGCTAATATTGCATTTTTACTGGACACAGTACAGAAGACGGGCATCACTGCTGTTAGCAAATTGCATTTAGTTGGAAGAGGATCAGATTTACCATATTACTGTTGGCAAGCAATCTGAAGAAAGCATAAGCTATTGCCAATGGTCCTGATGCTCAGCTTAAGCCTCTTCACTAAACTACCTCTTCCAGCTCTCAGATGCCTCACTCTCTCTGGGTACTTAAAAAAGAGCTTCTCCAGAGAGTGATTCAGATTTTAGGAGCTCCAGCTTGCCTTTGGGACTCCTTGCTCACTACAGTGGGAGTCTCAGGGTTCCTCATTTAGGCAACTCAACCAAGTGCCTGAAATTAGATGGTGTAGATTCCTTCCGTGCTTCTGAAGAGAATAATGCGTTTTCTCTGAGTTGCAGAGCTGCTTGAAATAGTTAAGGCGAAATCCAAGCTCAAAATAATATTACAATGTTTTTTTCCTTTTCCTGTGCCTGGTATTTACTGGATGCGTTTGGATTTTCACCCATGGTGTGAAGTCACTGTAAACAGCACAAAATGTGTGTTTATTGGGAAATACAAAGTAGCATAAACCAAGAAAATACTCCAGCAAACTGAAGACTATTCCTTTGTTCGACTTGTGACAAGAGAGAAAATGGTAAAGCCCGAAGCAAGCATAAAACTTCAAAACTGTTGTTGTGCCCCATGGCCACTGCCACCACCAGCAAGACCAAGTGGACTCACAGGTCCAGTGGTTCGATGCCCACACAGCCCAAGAGCCCTAAAGGTCAGGGTGAGTTCCCATAAGGCTGTCTGAGACATGCAGATTACATCCCCATAATAGGCCACTGCCATCTCCTCCCCTTTCCCTCCATATTTGTTTCCCCTTCTAGAACCTTCTCTGTTCCTCAGTTCCCCATTGGCCCATGTTAATTCTCCATTGGTGGTATACCCTTTTCCCCACCTATGTAATGCCCCCTTACTGCTATGTCATTGGTTGCTGTGTGTTTTCCACTCCCATTCTGTAGGGGTATAAAACCGCATGTCACAGTCATTTCTTTGGTTCTTCGTGCCCCTTCCTCAACTTCCTTTGGACTGTCGCCGTCAATAAACCCTTTCCTGCTACCACGAAGGACCCTCTCCTCCTCTTTCCTGACTCCTCTGCGCACCCTTGCCAACAGCGGGTAAGGCGAACTCGAGCTGGGACTTCGCCTGCCCTCCTGCGCAGTGACCAGCCTCTGTCTCTCTCCTCTGGTGCGGGTGGGTGCCCAGTGCTTGTGGTCCTGTTAGCCGGTAGACAGCACCGCAGCACAGAACAGCTGATGCTAAACAGCTTTTATTAAAAAGCCATATTGACTTCTGGCTGCCACACCTAAAAATAATTTATATGCTGTGAATAGTCCTGAAAAGGACAGTGTCTGATAATATCACCACAACATGCAGATGGAGTGCTTCTAGGAAACCATAAAAGCTTTCAGGGAAGAATAGCATCTCTGCATAAACAAACTGTAATACCTAAGTTCATTGTTGATTGTGAGAAATACACCAAACACCTCAGGGGATTTCAGCTGAATTTCTTTTCTGGAATTGGAAATTTTCTTTAAAAATTTATCAATTTTTAGTGCATCATGCCCAGTCTCATAACTCTTCTTTGGGATATTAAATGTTTTCAGGTGACATTGATACTAGTGGTGAGACAACCCTCTGAAACTTCTCTGAAAAATATATACTTGTAAAAATTTTTCAGTTGAAGTTTGTGGAAATTCAGTGATGGAATCAATATTTTCCAAGGCAGGAGCTTCCTGGTGCTTCTGTGATCTCTCTCACTGGAATCCACTGTCTCAGGGGTTCCTTGCTACTAGAAATCCTGCATACTGGGGATGCATCTGCCACCCATGTGATCACTCCTCACCTTTGGATTCATAGCCAGAAGGCTTCAGAATTGAATATTGAGTATTAGGATAAAGAGCAAACAGGTAGTGAGAAGGAGAAAAGTTCAAAACAAACAATAGCAGTAAGCGTTCATGCAATATTTAGTTAAGCTGTAGACCTCTCTGATGGAGGATGCTGAGGGTGCTAAAGTTCAAGCTGATTAAACAGAAAACTTTGGACTGTTTATGAATGCACAGAATACACAGATAGTCCATGAGGTACCCAAACTGGTGGTGATTTGATACAGAGTATCAGCACAGTCTGCCTTGTTCCTGATAATTTTTAACATCTTTATAATTTTTTGAGCATTTACTTTTGGGCACTGATGGAGATATGATACAGAGCTGGATATAGGGCACTGTTTCCAATGGACCTTTGGTCTTATCCAGGATAGCTGTATTTGTTTTTTCTTAGTATTCAAAGTTGAGTTGTCCATTGATTTAGGATACCAGAGACATTTCTGAAAAGATAAAAATTCAGAGATCTTAATTCTGATAACTTTAGTGACTGGCACTACAAAAGTAATATGGGTACCTGAGACTTAAATTAATCACTGCTCCTGTGAAATTTGCTTGTATTAGGAACTAAGTTAAGAGGAGCACAGGTATGAAAAACCAGGAGGATAGAGCTTCAGTCCTGTTGAAGTGAGTGGGAATTTTTCCCTTGACATTTGTGGAGCTAGGATTTTATTTAATGCTCTCATTTTCCATTTCTCACACTCCGTGAGCCAGAGGATACAAGACTGAAAGAACAAATTACGCCTTTAGTTAATACAAAGGCGTAATTTCCATGCAACTGATTATTTTAGATTATATTTGGAAAGGGTAAACTGCAATTAAAAATCTTTTAGTCTTGCTGAGGCAAATTTACATAAATAGTATGCCTTTTCATACTGAAGAGCCGAAAAGGACTGCTTAGAAATAGGAAGTGTTTCCTATTTTTTATAGGTGGCTGTTTTTTCACCACTTTCTCTAGCATGTATTTTAGATTTGGATGGGTATTTGGTTTAATTTGAGATAATCTTTGGTTCAAATAGACTTCTTGAAAACATGCAAACTCTTCTACATGTAGGAAAGTAAAGGCAAAATATCAAAGTAACTGCTGTTTTATGGGCTGTCAAATCAAAAGTTATCATGTATACTGTGGTCTTTTTCAGCAAAAATAAATATTTTCAATTCACACTGTGCTTTTTACCTCAAAGGGTGTTCAGGTGGTTTACAAATGACACATCTATTGCTCTACATGGCAGTGAACTGCAGCCACAAGAAGTGCCTGGTGATCTATATTGGTACTTCTTGGCAGTGGAAGGTAAAAACATATACTATACCCTGAATGAATCTGTAGGAATTGTATGGCAAAGCAGGATGTAAACGCAGACTTGAAATCTAGCCAAGAGCTGAACAGCAAAATGTGAAGAATCAGATAGGATCAGGTATCAAGTTTCTGATACAATTTGGTAATTCTTTGAGCAGCTGGATTAAATTTTAACTAGAGCTGGGAAGAAACTGTTTCCTTCTTGGAAAACTTGCAGGTCAAAACCTTTCTCTTTTCACCCCAATGTGATTATCCCTGGAGTTTTGAATGGAGAGAGCATCCCTCTGCAACCAGCCAGTTAAGGGCCTTCTCCAGTGGTATGGAAAATCTGGCTTCTAGACTTATTTGATCACTTTACCCTCCTGAGTGATTGTCTTTATTCTTTGTGGTGCAAATGTTCACTTTGACCTAAATGAGCTTATCAAACTACTACAATTGCTTGAATTAGTATTACTTGGGCCTTGAACAAGTATTAGAAGGTAGCTCCAGAGTGCTCAGCCTCTTAATGGCCAGGTCACTTTCTCTCTGGCAATCTGTACAAAGTGGCCAAAACACCAGTGATGGAGCTCAGAAATGAGCAGCGCAGCAATAGCTTGGTGGTCTGGATACTCTCCTGAGAAGAGAAATGCTAATATACTTCTCCTGCTTCCTGCGTGAGTACACGATCTAAGGCCAAGGAGGAAGTAGGACTGTCTCCACCTGCCTATTTTTGGAAGAAAATTTCTCCTCCAGCTTAGAAACTTGACTGAAACTTCATCAAATCATTGCTGGTAACTTCCCACAATTTTTCTTTATGAATAAGTGTTTTATGGTATAAGGAGAAAAATGGTGTCAGCAAATAATTAAACTGAAAAAAACCCCAAACCTGATAGTTCCAAAATATTGAAACTGTTAGGGTTCCTTACCTTTCATTTAGGTAACATTTAACTTTCTGCTTTCTAAATGCAGCATTAATCATTCTCTATGCTTTTGCTGTCTTATATGATCTATATGACCAGTGACAGACAAAATAATTCCTTAGAAATATTTTATTCTTGGAATTTTTCCTACATTGTTTTGGAGAGGCAGCTACAAGATGGATTTCAGTAAACTGCACGAGCAGTCTTCATTGCAGTGGCTATAAAGTGTCTATAAAGAGCAGCAACTCTTTTAAATTATGGAACTATTGCCTACACTTTTGATGTAAAAACTAATTGCAGGTGTAAGTGTTGGAAATGTTATATGTAAGTAGTTGGTTTTGTTTCAAAACAATGATGTATTAAAAAAGCCCAACAAACCCTCCCTGCTAGAAGCTATTTTCTTAATGAACTTGTCTTATATTATTGAACATCCAAATAAATAATTTAAAAAAGTTAACAAAAAAAAAGCTGTATTTGGCTGAGGCTCTCCACTATGGTATAACTAAGGGGAATTTAAATTAACTGCTGGAGTTCAGTAGTGATTCTCTTCCGTTCTTTCAAGAGAGGGGATTTAAAAAGTGCAGCATTTCTATCTGGCTTAAGCTTTTGTTGAGAAACCAAGGTAGGGCTGAAGTTTATACTTTAAACATGACCACATTTGCTGATATTTTGTAAACCCTTAGGTGTGCATTGAGCAGGCTTTTAGTAAACTGTGTTCTGGCTATTATTTTGATGGCTATTTCTTCTCGAAACTTAGTGTTTCCAAGTGGTTTCCATCCAGACCAATGCAAAACTTGATGCATTTATGTGGAATTTACATTTATTCTTGGAACATAAAAAATGGGAACATTTCAGTAGCATATTTATAGTTTTAACATATATTACAAGAAAAAGAAAGAATTGCACAGATTTGTGTGTACTGGAATCGTTAAGATGTTGACCGTTTTCTTAGATGCCTACTCATAAAACTGTAGCTTGCTGCTGGCCTTTTGTGAAAACTTTGCCAGCCTTGACTCTAAATTTTATCTGTTATTAGGATTTGCCTGCCTTTTTCAGTGGATTGCTTGTGCGTGCTCTGAGTCAACATTTCTAAACATTACTAGGTAAAAAAACTACAGAGATGAGTTTACCAACCATGTGATAAACGAGAAGGAGGAGGAAGAGTTTGGAAGACTGTTTTGTGTGCGTGCATGCATAAACATTTTGCTCAGCTTGTCAACATCACTGCTAAATTACATGTTGTTTTCCCATGTTCTTCTTTACTGATAATCTCTAGTTCTTTGCTCTCAATTGGGTTTCTAGAGACTTGCTGTTTACATAAGGAGCAGATGATTGATGTTGTAATGTATTTGGGTTGATTCATTATATTTTGCATTATTAAAACATGCTGCTTCTATTTGAAGAGCTGAAATCTGAGCACAGTTTGCTGCAAGTCAGAAATTCCCATGAGTAAGAGGAGCCACAGAAACTGGTTGCAGCATAGCAGGGAATACAGAGAGTGTCAGTGGGTAGATAACAGCAAAATCTAACCCTTTACCTTTTTTTTTTTGTATGCTACCTCCTACACAGAGATTTGACAGCTACAGCTGGCTTATTGACTTGGTAGTCTCACTAATTGACTGCCAGTTTTGATAGGGGAGCCTCTAACCAGTTAAACTCTGAACAGGCATGTAGGTAACTTGCCAGTGAGAGTGTTTGGGGGAGGAGAAGATTCTTGGGTGCATGCCTCTCAGGTCTGGCTCCCTGCAAGATGTGAGGTTTGGGGTGTGTGCTGTCTCAGGCAGATACTCAAGGGCAGCTAAGGGTGAGCTCGAGTGCTCTGCTTCCACGAGGGAGAGAAAGGCAGCTGCTGAAAGTACAAGCTGGCAGGATCATGACAGACCCAAGCAGCAGAAAGGAAGCATTTAAAAAATGCCGGAGTGCTACATTCAGTATTGATGGCTATAACTTTACAATTGGTAAGCCTGATTTAATTTGTCTTCTTTTGTTTATTTTCTTTCTTCTCCTTCTTTCCTGTCTTTCTTAGTAGTTCCAGTAAGTACAGGTAAAAGACAGCTGTTGTCAACTGCTGTTTGTCAATATACGCCTCTAAAATGTACAGATGCCCTGCAATTTTTGCCTGCATTGGTTTTGCATTCCATCTCCTGTATTTTCTTCTCTCCAAGAAACTTGCCTTTGATATGCAGCCACTCTACATCCTTTTGCTGGGTTTTGGCACAAGTTCACCAAGATGTTTGCAGTACTTTTGTTTTGGAACCTTACCTCAGTAAAACCTGGGCTCCAGGATTGCAGGTTTCCAGCTTGCTAGCTGCATTTCCTTCCTATGAGCCCAGAATGTCATCCGTGGGAGCCTTGGCTTTCTTTGCAATATTCTATTGTTTACTTAGCCAGTGTTTTCAAATTCTGTACTCTTTTGTAATTTCTTGCTTTGCACAAAGATACATATGTAACAGCTCTCAAACACAAGAAGTAAAATTGCTGAGGCAATGAGAAATGTGAGGAAAGAGTAGGAATTTTAGGATGGATTGCTGTAGTTGTTTGGACAGTGCTGTTTCATATTTCTGTTTGCTGTCTTAGGGAAAAGTGAGGCTTCTTAAAGTGAAAGGGCTTTTTCCAATAGACTTGGTACACAAAATTTGAGGATTCTCTGAACAGACTGCTCTGTTACAATTTCTTATCTTACTAGGGTGTGTGTACATATATGTACCCCTATAAAAATCCATTTAGATTTTAGAAGCAAAGCAAGCTTAAATCCCATTTGAATTTTTAGATTCAATACAAGTTAAAATATATGGATAACTTACTTGTAATAATTAATACAAAATCCTGTTGAATACCTTTAAGAAGACAGAGAATCCACTTCTGTGCCATTGTGAAATCAGGGAAGTTTTTCCTGGATGATACTACCATAATTGGACCAGAATTTCATCTAATAATGATGGATAGAAGCTTTTATTGGTGTGGAAGGCGGTACCTGTTTAGTCCTCTGATTCATGGAGAAATTGTTTTGCAGTCATTAACATCATGCAAACATTAAGCTTGCTGAAAAAAATTGGAGATGGAAATATATGTTTCATTAAAATATCTTTACATAGTTGAGCTATCTTAACTATCTCTTAATGTTCATATAGCACTTTCAAGGTGAAACTGCCAGGAAAATGCTACTTTTGAAATTTCTTTCTCTGATGGGAAAGCCCTCCACAGGTTGTTGCAATATGCTCACTTTTGCACCCCGTATCTTAATCTCTTCCTCTCTCAGCATCATTATTAGTAGTGGGTTTTTATCAGTTTGTGTCAGTCTGGTGGATTTTCTTTTAGTATTATTTATTATTATTATCAGCATTTTCTTTTAGTATTATTTATTATTATTAGTAGTAGTAGTAGTAAACAAAGCAACAGGATTGCTGGGTTTGTTGCTCTGCTGGCTTTATTGCTACTTATGCTCACAAGACAACCGGACCAATTTTAGTATGAAATGACTCAGGGTTTAGAACTGAAGGTTGTCTTGGGTAATCAAAAATGTTATTGTATTTCATATCTATCGGTGCCCAAAGATTGTTACTATCTCTTTAAGGTTCGGTGGCATGTCTAGAACTGGAATCACGGGGCAGGCAGGTGTGGTACATTTTAAAAGATTGGAGCACACAGGCAGAGTCCCCTTTTTCACCTTTTGGCTTGTTTTCTTGTCTCTTGCCTCACTTCTTGGCTTTTGCCTTAAAGCTGAGGTAGCGTGGGCAGAGGCTTCCCTTTTGGGTTCTCTTTTGTGTGATGGAGTTTTGCTTAAGGCAGAGGTTGTTTTGGGGGGAGAGGGAAGGAGTTCTGGGTTTGCAACAGTAGCCACCCAGAAAAACTGCATTTCTGCAATCAAAAACTCTCTCAGAGTGAGCTTTGCAACCTCTATTGGCAGTGCAAAGCTTGAGCTGGTCCCTCACCGGGCCACTCTGTGTCGATTCCAGGAGACTGTTTCTCTCCTCCCACAACACACCAGTGGCTCAGAGGACAGCAGCACCAACACTGGTGGAGTCCAGTGGGTGGCACAAGGAAGTGGCAGGCGGTGGAGCTGATCCCACAAGTGCTGGCAATTCCCATATGCTACTAGAACTGCTTTGTAAGCTCCTACCTTCCCAGGAGGGTTTACTGCCATGCTTTCCCCTTGTCTCCTGGACTGCGTGGTTGTTGGCAAAGGCTGCCATCTTGGTCAGATGCCATTTGTGCTTTGTCTCCCTACATGTGGTTGCCTGTGATGGGTGCCATCTTGAAAGGGGTACTTTGCCATCTTGGATTTCTCTTTGTTTTCAGGGAATTTGTGAGATTTATCAATTTTGTATCTAGTGATTATTTACTGTTATTTTTTGCCTGTTGTAATTTTGCTTGTTAGTAAACTGTTATTTTTTCACTTATATCTACTCGTATTTTGTTTCTCCTTATTGGTGGAAAGGGATTGGTTAAAACAAAGGGGGACAACTCATTTTAGAGTGTCCCCCTTTAAACTGTCTTAAAGCAAGACTAAGGTTTTTTCTGCTTCTTAGGACAGTTGTTGCATTGCAGCTCCTGTGCTGTTTTCTTTGATGTGCATCTGTATTTGATGCACACAGTGTATTGATTTTATGATCTGTGTATTATATAACATTTATTTTTATATCTGGGCAAGTGTGCATTGTACTGAATCACATAACTGTAAAAACTTTGTAAACATGCTATGTAGTATTACCATCACTGTGTGGTGGACAGACCTGAATGATTAATGTATTTGTTAATCATTATACTGAAGAAAATAAATCTATCCAAGAAATCCCACAGCAACATTAGTGTGTCAGGGATGGGCTTAAATGTCTTTTTTCCATCAGATGAGAATTCTCTTTTTAATATTCTGACGATTTTTAAGAAGTTCTTGGGAAATGTTGAGCTGCTGCATCTGCTACTGTAGTATTAGTTGAGAGAGAAGGCTGATACCCTTGAGGAACAAAGAAATATTAGTTTGAGAGAAAGTATCTTCCCTTTGGGTGCAAAATGAATCATAGCAGTTGTCATGCAACATTTGCAAGTTGTTGTCCAACTCTGTTCCAGACAGAGTGGGAACAACAGATTGGGAATTTGGGTAGGTCCCTGATGAAATATCTGTACTACTAGAAGGGAAGCATGGTAATAACTGTAACTTTTATCTTCACTATTGTCACCTCCAACTGCATGGTTGAGAGCACTGAAGAAGGATGTTTGGAAATTCCATTGCTTCTTTCGGTGTACTTGGCAGTGTGCTGTTTGCAATTGGTCTCAATGATCTTAAAGGTCTTTTCCAACCTAAATGACACTATGAAGAGAAAATATTTTGCATTGATTCGCATTTATACTAACTGCTAAGAAACGATGATCTTCACAGTGTTTTGAAAACTGATTACTGACAATGAGACTTAATGAAAATTTTAATGAAAATTAATGAAAGACCTAACATGGAACATGATAGTATGAGGGCAAAGAAGAAGCCTGGTGCAAGAAGCCCTGCTTGCTGAAGGCTTGTAGTTAGATACTCTTGTGTCTCTGGAGTTGGCCAGTATCTGCTTACAGAGGAGAGCAACCTAGAGCAGCATCTCAACTGCTCTGATTTTCACCTTAGCTGCTTAACACATTGGTGCTGGGAAATGAGAGCTGTGGGAACTCCACACTTCCCAAGGGCTTTACAGATCCCTGCGGAAGAGAGGGATGTACCATACCAGAAAGGCAAATGTATGACGATACTACATAGCTTTCTTCTCTATGAAGAAACAAGGTAGTTGCAAATCCTTTTCCTCTAGATACAACTGCTCTGACAGAGACTCTAAGGAGGACTGGGGTGCACTGGCCCACTAAGGATTTTGAATATTCCACTTTTACGGTCTTCTTGCACTGGTAGTTGATGTAAAGGGTTTATATTGGAGCCACAGTGTGAGCTATTTAGTGGGACTATTCAAGAACAGGAATAATGCAATTTAGTTTGCTCTAGAAAGTTCAGTCTATCTCAGATGAAGGCTTCAAGATCTTTATTTGCCACGGTTTATGTCACCAAATTTCAGAGTACATGAAATTTTATATAAACGAGATACTGTATTTGAGCTCTTGTTTGACTTTGGCTAAGTTTTCCTCCACTAAAACATAAGAGAGAGGAAGTTAAGGCCTTTTTTTTTCCTGTGGATTGTCTCATCACTGCTGTGCAAATGAGAGACTATTAACTCAGAATGCCAGTAAGTGTTAATTGCTGTTGTAGTTGACTTACTAGACACTGGTCCACTGTCTTTAAACCTGGGAAAACGATAAACACAAACATTAACAAGAAGATGTTTTCCTTTTGCATTTATTACATTTCTATGACTAAGAGCTTAATGTCAGTAAAACTCCAGCTTTCTGCTTTTTATATCCAGAAGCAGCTGGCAACGCTGTTTGTCCTATCCAATGTATAAAAGAATTTTTTAAAAATAGATTTATGGAATGAAGTGAAGTGGTGAGGAGTTACAGAGTTCTGTTGTCACTTAGGTGTTGTTGGAGAGGAAGGATGTCGCACTGAAACAGTCTGGCTCACAGCAGTTCTTCATAAATCTTGTAGGTAACTTTCTTTATGAAAACACTCTCTTACATATTTTGCATGTAAAAGCTTTCCCTCCAGTTACTATGGAAGCCCTGAGTTTTGTTTTGTGGTGATTTTGGCCTATTTTGAAATAATTCTTTAAAAATGTAGTTTTCATAATGTGTCTGGAGTTTCCTCGTGTTACAGTTCCCTACTTGGAACCCGTTTCAACATCCATTTCGGTGTCACATGTAGAACAGCCCTGCCAGATAACTTTAGAAGCACCTTTTTGTCAAGGACACCTTTGCAAACCTACAAATGAGGCAGGTGTCAGGAGAAGACCCCTGCAGGCGCACACACTGCATTTTCATGGAGATTTACTTCAATTCTGCCCTCAGTTGCTTATAATAAAAATATTGTTTTGAATGAAAACACAGTGTAATCAGATGGTGCTGACAAATCTCTTATTCTGCATGTGTGTCATAGCTTTCAGACTTCAAAGGAAAGCTGGGAGAAATATCTGTCTATGTGGTCTGTCCACTTTCAGGGTGAGGGGGAGGTATCTCTGCCTGCACACGAAGAGTGTCCTTGGCCTAAAAGGTGAAGGGAGAATACCTAGCCACCACTTGTCTTGTGGGCTGTACCCTGTCCTTATCATTGTGCCTAAACTCTATAATTTTCTTTGTTGACATAAATCAAAAGCTTAGAAAGACAATGAAACTCCAAAACCATTGGTGTTCTAAAATTTTCTTTCACTCTTCTCCTGATAAACCTTAGTGAGAGCATTTTTTCTCAGTAAGAGCTGATAGGAAGCACTGATGATTTCTGTGTAAACAGTGTAGTCTGAAAGCTTGTAATGGGAAAATCTGAGTTTATTAATGTAATACAAATACTAAGCTTGCAATAGGATGTGATTTTTAAAATATAGTTTAAGGAATTCTGAAGTAGTTGTAAGACTATAAAGAATTAAAATTAACTTCCAGCATAGCCCTACCCCCGAAGCTGGCAGCAAATAGATTGTGGAATAAAGCTCTAAAGTTGTATGAGTATTTTCCTGGTCCCTTCACTTCAGACTGGTGTTTTATTTTTAACCAGTTTTGTCTCTGCCTGCTTTGTCTGAAAAGACACCTGAAAGGTATCTGCATAGGTTGACATGCCTATGGGTGAGTTAGCCAGCTGGCCCTTTGTTTGAGGTGGATGGTCACTGCCACAGTGATGGGCAGTATGAATTCCAGCTGTTGGTAGTTAAACTGTAGTGGATTTTATAAAAGGTGAGAGTGGTCACACACTGAAACAGGTTGCCCAGGGAGGCTGTGGATGCCCCAACCGTGGCAATGTTCAAAGCCAGGTTGGATAGGGCCTTGAGAAACCTGGTCTAGTGGCAGGTGTCCCTGTCCACAGCAGGGGAGTTTGGGACTACATGATTTTTAAAGCCCATTCCAGCTCCTATGCTTCTATGATTCTATGGTGATACTGTGGCATCTACAAGGTCTTGATATTAAACTTACATCTTTGATTTTGCTGGGGTGGACTGCTGTAACCTAAGTAAAGTGTCTTTGAAAAGACTAGTGATAGTTCTTATAGTCTAGTGTAGTGTGGCAAAAAGTCTGGCAATGTTATTATGGACCTCTGCCCATTTGCCTCTGTAGATGTTCTGCCTTATCACTGCTACCTGCTGTTCACATCTATGCTCTGCTGCCTGTATCTTGGCATCCAGAAACATGGCATTTGGGGTTATTCCCTTAACTGTCAGTTGTTTTGAGAGGTTACCAGGCAGAGTTACACAACAGGCTTGGAAGCAGCTCACAAAAGATTGCAAGTTCCTGTGACAGGATCACATCAAAAGTGCTATTTCCTTTCCTCCCCTTGATTCTATATTTCAGGGAAGCTGCTAAAAATAAAACCCTTGCTGCATGTTTTGAGTTGAGTGAATGGGCATCCCCATTCTCTGAAATTAAGCTCCATACATGGGAGTTTTGGGTAAGAGGAGATGTTAATGGATAAACTCACTATCATTACTGTAAGGAAGTGTTCCTTTAATTAATTACTTGTGCCTTTTTTTTTATTTTTTTTGTAAGATTGATGAATTACATGTGTCCAGGTTTTGGTGCTTTGTCACTTGTGAATCTATCTGCAGGACTAATGTCACTGAATGGTCTAAATTCCTCAGTGTGTTGGGAATAAGATTCACTAATGTGAAGTAGCTATGAAAACTGGGCTTGTGAGGCAGCAGAGCCTCAAATAGAAGGTGCAAATAGGGCAGAAGGTGGAGACACCTGGCTGGAGAAGAGGACACCTATTCTCTTTGTGCTGGAAAGGAAAGGAAATGCAGCCAGGCCTCTTTTACAGACAACAAATGATGGCTACTCCCTACAAGGAGGGGCCCAATCTTACCGTGGTAAAAAATAACATTGCCTCTGCTTTTTTTTCTTTCTGGTCTTTGGCCAACTATTCCTGCTCCCACTGCCTTCTGAATTTATGCAAAGATGTTAATTTCAAAATTCAGATTTGCTAGAATCCCTAAATTTCAAAAGAAATAAAGAGGTATGACCTCTACTGTGCCTTTTGAGCTCAGTTTCATGCAGGCAGGCTCTGACAGGGAGAACCTTCTCTCAAGACAGTTCCTTCTCCCATGTCAAAAGCCAGAGGCCTGCCGCCGCCTCCTCCTCCTCCTCCTGCTGAGGATCAAAGTCTAGGAGCTTTCAAACCAACAGTCTTTGGGGTTTGTGGTTTTGCTGCAAATTTTCTGTTTTAAACCCTCGTGCCCTAATAATTGGTCTATTGTCTTGGTGTAGCATAAATAGAAGCTCATTTTTCCTAGTTCTGTAGCGTTGCACGATTAAGAAAGCAAAGGGCTCCTGGACATAACGTTCACTTATTTGTGCACTAGTGCAAATCAAATCAAGAGGCAGAATCCTGACCAGCAGTAAATATTCATCATCCTACTGCAGTCAGGAGAACTGCAGTGATTTAAATGAGCAAAGGATCTGTCCTGGTCTTTTCCAGTTAAAGTGAAAGTTGCTGTATGTTAGAGAAGGAACTGCCCTACATACAAGGCAGACAAAGAGTGCAGCTTTTTTTGATGGCTTGCTTGCAAGACTTCATCAAGGTTATGCTGATATGATTTTGCTCCCAATTTCTCCTTCCCAGGTGACAGAGCTTGTATCTAACAAACCTGCTGAAACTTGATGCCAAATTTCTAATAGCTACAGGCTTGAAATTTTTAGGACTGAGAAATGAACCCTTATGATTACATCCAACAGCTTTGTGCTATGACTACATGGAAAGTTAGAGTTGTGGTTCAGGGAAGGTTGCAGTAATTACTGAACAGATGCACTTAATGAAGTCTCTACTGGCTTCCCAGCTGCTGAGTAGAGGTTCACTGGAACAACATGAAACAATCACTTAGGTCATTATGTCACATCCTCCCTCTTGTTGTCATAGCAGCTGCAACCAGTCCCCTGAAAATTTTCCTTAGGTGCAAACATCATCTCCTTTCGTTAATGGCAGTGCATGGTTTGTCTCTTGCTGCTAATGCTGCGTGATGATACATTTTATGTCTGTTGGTTTAGTACCCTTTCCAATCAGCCCACTCCTCCTTCTCACTGTTGTGCAGAGTGATGAAACCTGCCAAGTGTATTGGGAAAGGGAAGAGGGTAGACAACTTGCTCAGTCAGTACCACTTAATTCAGTTTCAACTCAAGGACTTAAAGCAGATTCATAGCCATTGGAGATGAGGATAAGGACACTGGATTCATGTTGCATATCCTTTCTCTTTTAGTATTGATAGTGAATCATTATTAGGAGTCAAAGCATTCAAAACTCAAATTTTACTTGTTTCTTTCACATGTATGTAGGTAGCTGAGGTCCTTGCAGTTCTCCTATATGACATGCTGATTGCTTTTTTTGTACTCAATTTTTCACATTCTTTTTTTTCTTTCCATTTTTCGGTCTTGCATTCTTGAACTGTGGTAATTGATCTGGTCCCCAAACTTTGTGCTAGTGTTTTCCTCTTTGTGTTTTATAATTTTCTCTCTTTTATTTTGTACTTTGTGAATGCCAGTGTAATTTAGTTTGAATGATATCAACTGAAAACTAAGCTTTCTTGCTTTAGTCCCCAAACACAGCTAATCACATACAGAGAATTTCCAGGGAATTTTTTTGTTGCTAGTTCAAGTCGAGCAAGTTATTTAACACCTTTGGAAATAGACCTGAAGGAGAGATTATAAATATCTTAACTTTCTTTGAAACTACTTACAGTAATTTTTGCTCTGTTAAGAATACTGAATTTCAATTTTGTTCCTTTTTTAAAATGGATCTTTTGATGAAGACAAATAATTTACGCACATGAGGCAAACACCCTTAAGAAAACCTAAAAGGAGATTTTCATTCAGGCCATGATTTTGTTGTTGGACTTGCACACGAAACCTTACTGAAGTAACAGGATTTTCCAAACAAGTGGTCTTCATTTAGTTGCAGGATGAGAAGCTCTGTTGCATAGTGATAAAATGTGCTCCATGATTTAATGAGAGTAATTGCTATTTCCTCAAATGTCAAGTTTTTGCAATTGCAATTGTAACCCTCTAGGAAGTGAGCAAAGAATGGAAAGGCAAGGAGAAAAAGGACTCTCTGAAACTGATAGGTGCTATAATATGTAGGTGCCAATATACAGGTGCTCCAAGTGCGAAGTGTGTTTTCCTCTCCTATTAAAACTGGCATTTTGCAGGATAGGATGTTTATGCTTGATGTGAAATGAGTAGCAGAATACGAAGCCCATTTAGTTGATACTGATTTACTCCCCCACTCCCAGATCTGTGATTATTGCCAAGTAAGTATACTGTTAATAATCACTATTTGCCGTGGAATGTATTCTGCAAAAGGCATCTTCAGAATGTACAGACCTTATTTTGTGGCACTGTACCACATTGTATTAGCCTAGAGGAGGGACATGATCTTTTCTCCCAACTGCTGGGCATTGATTTAAAGACAATCTATGTTTTTTCCACCTTGAACATTACCATAAATTCAGAATTACAGATCTTTCAGACCAGATTATGTTCTGACTCTTATACAGCCCTGGTAACTCAAAATATAATTTAGTCTGAAGTGGGTATTTTTTTTTTTTTTCAGAACAATCATATAAGCAAATCTAAGAAATCTCCGGCAAAGCTGAAGAAAAAAACTCAACCTCTTTTTTCCTTTGCCAAAATCTGTAATTTTAAAATAAAAAGTGATTATCAAAGCTGATTTCAATCTGAGTCATAGGTGAGGTGATCTATACAAGAGAGCAGTCATATTTGAACTACTCAGTTCAGTATGAATATACTCCTTCCTCTGCAGAGAGCTATTGCTGTTAAGACTTTTCAAGGGAGCGTGGATTTAACTGTCTCTGCGTTGCATCTGCAGCACCACTAGTGCTGAGACTGAAGGCCTTATACCATTGTCACAGAGATCCTTGAAGGTACATATACCTTCTGCTATGCACTTGTAGGCTGGCAGATAGTTCCTGCTCCACCCAGAGGCCAAAACTTGTTTGTCCTGATGTTTGCTCTGTTGTGCAGACTCAGCATTCACTGTGGCCTGCTTGCCTTTGGAGCTGCTGCAATAACACTCTCTCTAGAAAGACCTAAAGAATTTTTCCATCCAGAATCAGTGATGTGCCTTGAAAACCAAGGTGTCTGTTGGGAGATGTGAGGGAGATGTAGCGTGTATTATTGCCTGGTTCAGTCTCCATGGTATCTGCGATTAAGTAACTTGCAGTATTACTAAAAAATGAACTGCTTTTCACAGGTATTTACTTTAGTGGCTTTCAGAGGAACCAACCAAACAAAAGTATTTTTCCTTGGCTAATGTTTCAATTTAAAGAGCCATATGTAACTTAAGTAAGAGTGATATTGTGTTTTAGCCAGTGTCAGTGTTTTTGCCCAGGGCCTTCACCAAGGACCTTGCAAGCACAGCGTGATAAATGATCTGACTCAAGCCTTGAGTCTTTTCTCCTTTTATCACAGATTGTCAGCAAGTGGATGTGGAGACTGGTGAACCTTTTAAAGATACAAATTTTATATTTATGTAATATTAAGATAAAACCGTCTTCTTTAAAGTGGGAAGACAGCTTTGGGGAAAGAGTATTACGTTATACTGGTCACTACTTTTATGGGTGTTGGTAGTTTATGTGAAGTAATACTGGGAACTCTGGCAAGATACTTCCAGTGGCATTTTTCACATCTGAAGTGCTTAATGGTTTGACTATACTTGCTTCAATATGGAGATTTAAAAGAAGGAGTTAAAAAAGAGTATCGATTTTAAAATGCAGAGCATATTTGTGTGAGTAAATGCTTTTGCATCACAACTGGATACCAGTTGCTAGAAAGGTGCCTCTGAGAAGAACCGTCTGCTGGTACTCACTGGCAGATTGCCAGTGACAGGGAACTGTGAAGCAGCACTTGGTTTCTATATACACCAGAAGTTTCTATATACACCAGAAGTTTCTATATACACTTCAGTCATTAATCTGAAATTCAATTGCTTGAAACAGTTATATCAGATGGCATTATGTCACCAGCCCACCTCTGTTACAAGCAGAAAACAGACAACCTGAAAAGAAAAAAGACCAGTGGTCATGGTCCTAACATCTGCGCCAGCAGCTTATGAAGTGGTGTTATGTCACTGTATGGTATGGTTGACTTGCTGTATTGAATATTAATAAGAGGTTTATTTACCAGGATTATTGTTGCATCAGCTGAACCAACAGCTGTTGTGGCCAGGGGGAAAAAGAGCCCAGGTACAGAGGGAGCCCACTGGTGGACAGGCTCCAAAGTGTAAAACTCCCCCTTACCTCAGTGAGAAAGGCCCCCTCCATTGATCTTGTGACCCTATAGAGACTCAGTCTGTCTAATTAGCCAGCAGCCAGACCCCCTTGTATCCCTGAAGAGGATGTAATCCAGCCCCCACTCCGCCCCCTCCTTATCCCCATTGGTTGTTCTTGTATTACCCTACCTCCCTCCTGTACCCCTTGATAAGTGTATACGGAACGGAAGTTCCGCCCTTCTCGTCTCGGGACAGCATCGAGGTAACGATAAACTCCGGTGCTCCAGGAGGGGGCTATCTCTTACTCATTTACTTCTAGTGTCACCTGAGCTAGCTAGCTCAGTGTGAGCGTGGCTGCGTGTTTCCATCACACGGGTGAGAGAGCTGACTTGCGAGGTGCCAAGAAGCACCGCCAGGGGGTCCTTAACTAAAGGTTCCCCTTGGAACAAGCAGCAGCTTCTCCATTGGCACTCACACGGTGATAGATTATCTTTTACAGTTTTTTGCACGTGTGGTTCTTTATTTGTGAGAAATCCTTCCTGTTTGTTCCACCTTGCAGGTGAGCCAAAGCAGCATTAAGTTTTGCTAGATCAGATTTGATTTCATGAGTTGAAGGTGGCAAATCCTGCCCTGTTCTTGGCCTGCTCTCTGAAGCACAGGCAAAAATGTAGAGTCTGTTTTTATCCTGGTTTTAAGGTTATGCAGGGCTCCAGGGCAGGATTTATTACTCAGCCATTTGGACTCCTGAATGGAATCCTAAAAAAAATCTTGAAGTCCATTATATATGATCCTATGCTGCTTAAAAAGTGCATGAAGAGTGCATGCACTGGTGCCAGAGTGTATATGTGGAAATCCTCAGCAACACCCGTGGAGTGACAGTGAAGGAAGGGAGCTGGAAACTCAGTGCACTTCCATGAAGTGAACCACTTTTGCAGTATTTCTAGAGCCATAGAGCTGTTCACATTCAACCTCCTGTTCCTGAGACAGTGCACAGAAGAGTGAGAAGTGAGAATTCTCTGATGGTTAAAACTGAGTTGCTGAACAGGTAAGTGGAGGAATTATGATGAAGCCTCTTAAAAAAGAGGCTGTAATGCTCCTTTTCTACTGCTCATGCAAACCTGCTGGTGTTGGTAGATGAAAAAGCAGTAAACTTCAGGGCATTTTCAGTCAGAGCTACCACTGATGTACTTGAGCTGTGAATCCACTCTGCTGTGTGGCATGTGCCACAATCATCTGCACAGGATTCCTGTGATTAAAAGAGCTAGCAGGTCTGTCTGCCTCTGCTCATCTTTCTGTCAGCATACAGATGAAGTGTTGATGTTATTGGCAAATAAAGGAATTTCTCAGGCCTCATTTTAAATATGCATGTGTGTATTTGTTTGACTTTATGGAAACAGAAGGGTAAAGAAACTATGCAGCAAATGTACAAAAATTTAGGAGAATTACAAATGACAAAGGGTAAAATTCAGAGAAGACCTGGTATTTATAGAAGATCCAAATAGAGGAATTGTAAAGGCATCATTCCCACTCAATTGCCTTCCTTGTTTAACTCGTTTGTCCCCTTCGCTTTTTGAATATCATGGGGAAACATTAGAAGTGATATGTAGGAAAAGACGAACAGGAAAAATTATGTGTTCAGAAATAGATATGTCTCCTCCAAGGGAAACACAGAACAAGGTGTGGGCTTCCTGGCAGATGCTTCCTGAAGTGTTATCTAGGTGTGCTCTGGGTCACCGCTAGGCTTGGATGATTCCAGAGGCCCCTTCCTGTCCAGGAAGGGAGGGAGAGCAGGCATCAGAGGAACTTCCTGAGAAGTCCAACTCACAGCCATAGGGCTAAATCTGGATCTCTGGACTGCAGAATGAAATAGAAGGGCAAAGGAAATGGTGTATATTTAGTCCCTTTTGAAAACAATGGGATTATTACCTTGTAAACACAAGTATTTTGTGAATAAAACTTCCAGAGACTGCATGTTTTTGAAGTTCCTTTAAAGTGAACTCTCCTAGGAGCTGAGAGACAGAGCCCGCAGCATGCTTCTGTTGTGCAGAGTAGGACCTGTCCATATGTAGGGTGATATCTGATGAAAACCTGAGTGGACAAAGTGATGATCCCAGGAGTGCATACAGATTAAAAATTAAAATAGGATGCTCGGAAAAATTTATGCAAATCATATGCAAACCATGCAAATATGAAAATAGGGAGTTAATCTCTTGAGAAAGAAAACTCAGAAGTGCCTATTTCTTTCCCGGTCATCTCTTTGTCTGATACAAACAGCTGAAATCAGAGGCAGTGAGTCTTCTTTTCTTTTTGGCTTTTGGAATAGACCCAGTGAGAGAAAATGTAGACAGAGCCTGCTGCTAGAAGGGTGGATTTGACTTACGGTTAATTATCTCAGCCATGCTTCCCAGTACCTAAAAGTCTTTTATGTGTGTTCCAAGCTCACTTTTTTACAGGGAGAATAGCAATAGTTAATAGGAATAGTAGCTCAGCATTTATACAATCTGTTCATTGTAGCACGGAATTATATCTGACTAAAGGAATAAAATTTTTCAGTCAGGTTAACCATGTTTCTTTTTTAGTAAATCAACTAGCCTGAAACGCTTGTCTTTATGAACTGCCACAGAATTCAGTCCAGGCTGTTGAGTATTGCAGTCTTTGCATAGTGGGAGGATGAAAGATGATGTGTGTCCCAAAAGTATGTCCTATTCACCTAATATATCTGGAAGAGACAATGTAGAGGAAGATCACAAGAGCTGACAGGTTTTTTTAGAGCCTCCAAACTCTCAGCGAGGTCTGTCTGCTCAGTGCATCTTGTAGCTGTGGCAAAAGGTAAAAGCATACAGAATCACAGAGTGGTTAAGGGTGGAAAAGACCTCTGGAGGCCATCCTGTTCAATCCCCCTGCTCAAGCATACCCACCTATACCAGGATTCCCTAAGACCATGTCCAGATGGCTTTTTAATATCTTCAAGGATGGAGGCTCCAAAAGCTCCTTAGCAACTTGTGCCAGTACTTGGACAACCTCACCGCAAGAAAAAAAAGGTGTTTCTTTATGTTCAGAGGGAACCTCCTGTTTTTCAGTGTGTATATATTGCCTTTGGTCCTGTCACTGGGCACCACTGGAAAGAGCCTGTCTCTGTTCTTGCTGCACCCCCATCCTACAGGTATATCTACACTGAGAGATCCTCCTAAGCTTTCTCTTCTCCGGGCTGGACATTATCAGCTCTTTGACTTTGCTTATCCATGACATGCTTTAATTATCTTTGTTGGCTTTTGCTGGACTCTCTCCAGTGTCTCTATCTCTCTCCTGCATTGGGAAGTCCAGAACTAGACCCAGCACTCCAAGTGTGACCTGATCACTGCTGCACACATCAGAGGGAAGTATCACCTCCATTGACCTGCTGGCAATGCTTAATGAAGCCCAGGACATTGTTAACTGCCTTTGATGCTAAGGAAAGTTGCTGGCTCATGTTCAAGCCCGGTTAACCATCTTACCCTTCAGTGAAGCCAGGCTTTGCACTTTGGCATGGCACTACTGTGACATCTCCTCTCCTTTATGAACCTCTAGGCCAGGGAAGAGAGAAATTGTGGCACCATGCATTGTACTAGTTCCCTTCAGGTGCCCCAGCTGGGAAATGTATTTTCAGGCTGCACTCCTGTAGCTTCTTTCCAGCCTTGAAGCTTACCATGGCATTGGGTTATGCAGTGGAAACAGGGCTGCTGGACAGAAGGTGTGCACATCTGTGCTATAACTCCTGTTGAGGGAATCAATCTAGTACTGCATGACTTCTTATGTTCTGTTTTGTGGCACATATTGGGCAGAATTGGGGCAGTTGAAAACAATCCAGGGCAATGAGGCGTAAAAGGCAAATGCAAAGTACTGTGGTTAGATTTTTCATCGTTTGAAAGTTCCTGTCACTGCCAACATAGCCTAAGATAATTTTACTATGGATACAAAGGCTCTAGCTCTCTTAATTCTTCAGGAACAACTTGTTTACACCTGGCTGCACTAAGATCATAAAGAGGCATGCTGTTGTTGATAGTTATCAGAACTGTTCTGTAATGAAGTGGCAGCCAAGGCTCTGCTATCAGGTGTGAATACAAGCACTTAACTTATGTCTCTATGATACTTAAAAGTAAGACTTGCCCTCCCAAAGCACCACCTACTTTTGTATCTTAGTACTGTTGTAGAGTAATGCCTGTATCAGTCTTGTATTTCCAGGTAACAGAAGTGCTTGATCGGCTGAGTGAGGATGCAAGTGTATCACTGTCAATTTAAGTACCTATTAATAAAGTGCTCTGGAGCTACTGCATTTTCCCTGTGCTAGAGAATCATTTGATTTGATGTTGTCTTAGAGCTGGCAAGTACTTGAGGTTAAGAAGGTTTGTTGCTCTGTGATGATTATGGGATCCTTTGTTTTGAAAGCCAGTTCCTTTGACGAACAGGAAACCCCAAACCTCACCCATACTGGAAGTTGAACTTCTGGTCTAGCATTCTTTTAGCTGTGCACAGGTCAGTGAGTTTCTTTTTCATTTTCTTTTTTCAAGGACCACTCTATTTCATCCCCGCAGCACACGTTTCCTTTTTTTGTGTATGTTCAGCAAGGGGATAAAGGTGCCTGTGAGAAATTAGCTGCTGTTACAAAATTTAGATCCAAAGGGTCACAGCCACAAGAGCTTATTGTCAAACTGTGTTCTACCATTGGAGAAAGAAGTTTCCATGGTAACTTTCTAATGAATCTGCTTGAGAACCTTTCCAAGAACTTTTGCCCATCAGATTAGACATTTGTGAGGTCAAGCTCCTATGCTGTAGCTACCACTGCACATGGTACTACTGGTAGTTTCTACACAGCCCAGCTATTTGCAAGGGAGAATCTCAAGCATGATCTGTACAAGCAGCACACATAACCTGGTCAGGGCAGGACTTCACTTAATTTAAGGCATCATCGACTGAGATAATCACATTGGTTTCCTTTATAATCAATGAAGAGAAATAGATTCTTTTAAGGTGTTGTTCATCTGACTTATTTTAGACATCAATCTTACGCTGAGCTGAATCATGCCCTAGAAGTGACATTTTCTTTCTATTTTCTATAAAGGGAGCCTGGATAACTGTATCGCACTTGTCAATATCTGTATCTGGAGAAATGCCCCTCTCACTCCCCATATGCTTTTGTAATCTAGAGGTGCAGAAAATATGCTTTTAGAAAAAAGAAGGTAGAATGAGTAATTAAATAGTCTGTCAAAGATAAAATGAGAGACATGCATGCAACAGTTTTCAAATACATAAGTTGTTTGAGAAGAAAGGAAAAATTATCAAAGTGGACAAAAGGAGTAGGTTGAACACTTCTAATCATAAGGATAGTGAGACACTGATGTTTCACTGAGAGTTACTGAGTATCTACTTTTTTTTTGAAACATTCCACAATTTGTTTTGTTTTCCAGAACTCTGCAAGTTCCAGCCTTCTGCTTTAACAGAAAGTTACTTACTGATATTCTTTTTTCCTGTTGCCGTGACCACACACGCTTGTATGCCCTCATTTTGTTTCTCAAGAATGTAAAAAACCCCAAGCAAACAGTTTTTTCTTCTTATTGTCTTTTTTTTTTTTCTTTTTTCTTTTTTTCCCTCTTTCATTGTAAAGGGATTTTTTTAAGCAAGGGCTTTTGTGTTGGGGTTTTCTGAGGAAGTGGTTGCCGAAGATTTTTGTCCACCTAGAATACAAGAAGTGTAATACAGTATTTGAATGGAAATAAAATCTGAAGAAGATACCTAAAATATCAGAAAAGCAATAAAAAATTGCGTATTTAGTATCTACAAACTAAAGTTTAGGGGGATGGCACATGAAAAGGGGATGTTTCCTTGACATTTAATGGGGAGATGTACTTGACCCTCAGTGTTTAATTTGGCTGTCAGTGTCTTAGGAAAGTTAAGAACCTTGTGCCTGACCAGTCTATCAGCATCCTGTTAGGGGGACCCTTCAGTGAGCAGTCCTGCTGGATTGGAGGGTGGTTTGACTGACTTAGTCAGAGAAATACACTAACAGCATATGGGAGACTCCTCAGTGGGTCTTCCTCTTTATCTGAGTATGTTACTCACTGCATGTAAATGCTAGTGCCCATGAAGGACTCACACTAACAGTTTTTGGAATAACACTCTTTATTAATACAAAATTGCGACAGGTAAAGGTTCAAGGATTGTCAGTGATAGTATCTGACTGCAAAAATTTATTCAAAGCTATACACAGACAAGCTCTAATCCCCAGCAAAAGTATTCAGCGTGCATAGAGTATGGTTCTTACCCCTACAGGGAAGAAGACAGGTTCAGCCCAGCAACTGATCCTAGCAGTTATGATGGAGTCTTCCCTAACTTTCCCCCCATTCTTGACCTACTTTTATACTATTTTTTGTATTTTTCCCTCATTCTTGACTTTTATACCATTTCTTTGTGTTTAGGTCAAGCTTGAGTGACTCTAGTTATGCATACTTTTGTTACTGATTGGTGTAAAGTTATCTTGCTTTGCTTTTAAAGATACAGTCAAAAAGAATATAGAGCATGTGCCCAGTGAGTTGTGGTTGTACCTTGGAGGTGGGTAATTTTGGGATTGTTAACATTACAATTAGGCTTTAATGAACCATGTTCATCTGAGGAGAACGATTTCCCCACAGCTGTTGGCTCAGCAGCAGGACATCTTCCCCTATCTCCCCTATCTCTTCCCCTATCTCTGGTTGACAGGTGTTATGTGGTTTATTAGCTACAAAGTACCACTGAGTTCCTTTCCCTGCAAGGATTTCAACAAAGACTGGCCTCAGTGTTTCCACTTCACTTCACCATCCATTCCATCCCGCTCAGCAGGAGCTTAGAGTTGCAAATCATGTGTATAGGGAATCATCATGGAATAGGTTTTGAGCATGCCAACCGCATTCCATCCTGGGAGCAGCAACTATATTTTACCCTATAATTTCCATAACTTTATAACTTCTGTTAGGATGCAAATATAACTTCTCAGTTTCCTCTAATTTTACCCCCAGCCAGCTTTCCACAGGGGAGATTTCACATGATTCAAAGCAATCAGCAGTAGTGCTATTAAAAATAAGTTTAAAACCTCTTTCTCATTCCTCTGGTTTACCAGTTGTATTAATAGGAATGTTAATCAGTGAGATTATTAGAAATGTGATAGTGGATGTTCTTACTCTGTGTATTGCTCTTTTTGTCCTTTTTTACTGGTAGAAGCGAGTCAGTCAGACAAAAATTTTTTGCACAGTTCAAGGTGTTTCAAACCACTGATTTCATTTGTTGAAAGTAGTCCTGCCATTTCCCTTCAATATGTTTCTGTTTTCTCATCACTTTCAGGCACTGCAGATGGTACTGTGTCTGAGAAAAGCACCAAAACTAGGAATCGATCCTGGATAAAATCAATGTCTTTGCTTTTCTTTCAGTGTCATCTTGGTGCAGATTAGGAAATAAATGCAAGCTGAAAGGACAGGACTGGCTCTTTTGGTTACTAACATCAAATGTTGGTGAAAGCAGGAATCCAGTTGAATAATACTTGTTTATTTTGAGTACTTTGTGGTCAGTAGTTGCTGCCTTAGACAGCAGTTGACATTTTATTAACTTTGCCAAGGGTGCAGTTTAAGTATCATTCTTCTCATTACAAAGTATAATTTAGAAAGCAAAGGATACAAGAAAAGAAAGTACATTTTGATCTTCCTTTGTTTTCATCAAAGTGTCATCTGAAAACCAAGGACACTTGACATTCTTTTAATGATTCTAGAGTGGTAGTGGCAGTCTAGACCTGCTTCTGTGAAATTGCTAAATGAGTCTAACTAATACCTGTAGGCTTGCCGTCTTTTGTCTTCCATGCGCTTACAGACGAAGCAGTATTTAGATTCATTGAAGTGACCTCCTGTTATTTGGAGAGCAAGCCATTTGCCAGTTGACTCACTTAAAGGAAATTTAGCAATTGGGATGACAAACATGGATGCTATTACTCTGTTGTGTACAGAGCTACTTCAGATGGTCGTCTTTAGCATTACAAATGCAGCTGAATTTCTTCTTGAAAGAAAAAAATATTACCCTGCTTACAAAAGTGTAGGTCATAAATACTATGATTTTGTTTTTGACAGCCAAGTTCTGACATTGTGTCTCTTAAGCTTTATTTTCCAGTGTGCTTTTTCAAAACAAAGCAGATATGTTCAAAACTGTCAAAATGTAATTTCAAATTTGGTCATTGTCCTCTATTATTTTTCTGTTTGACCCAGAGATCAGTTGCACAACTTGGTCGTGATGAGGACATGCTCATTTCTGCAATGCTAAAGTTTCCTCAGAGATTAACCTCTGATTTCTGGATTGCTACCCCAAAATTTACTGTGACCTGGTGCAAGCCTTAGTCAATGTGACATAATTCTATTTTCTTAAAATGTTTAAGCTTTCAAACTCCTTTTTCAATTCAGAGCCCAAGTCTGAGAGCAAAAGGGGGGCGAGTGCAAAATCCAATAGCATATATTCTGAAATACTTTGAAAGTTATACTATGTAATTTGAGACTTTCTGACCTTTACCCTTTCTGGGTACTTTTCTTGACTCAAGAGTTTTATATCCTCTAAAATACACAGCTATTATGCACCAGCATTTAGAACATCAGATGGAACGAAGCTTTACAATCTGGATCCTCCTTGCAGAGGAAACAAAGTGGGAAGCAGCCATCCCTGATGGCTCTGAAGATGAACATGCCACTGGCCAAGTCTGGGCCAATTAGAAATTATGGTAATGCCTCTGTGATAACATATTTAAGAAGAAAATCAAAACAAAGTGGGGGGCCATTTGAATTCCAGCTAGAGAAGAGGAAGAGGTGAGAACATATGAGGGAAACAACATGGAGACACCAAGGTCAGTGGAGAAGGAGGGGCAGGAGGTGCTCCAGGTGCTGGAGCTGAGGTTCCTCTGCAGGCTGTGGTGATGACCATGGTGAGGCAGGCTGTGGCCCTGCAGCCCATGAGGGTCCACGGGGGATGCAGAGTTCCACTCACTGCCTGTGAGAGAGGTGCCCATGCCAGAGCTGGGGGATGGAGAGTTCCACTCACTGCCTGTGAGAGAGGTGCCCATGCCAGAGCTGGTGGATGCCTGGAGGAAGCTGTGATCCAGTGGAAGACCCAGTGGAGAGAGGGGGGCCCCTGCTTCCAAGCTGGAGCAGCCTGTCCTTGGAGAACTGCACCTGTGGAAGAGTGACCCACACTGCAGCAGTTTTGGGAGGACTGTTCCCCGTGGGAGAGACTCACATGCAGCAGTTTTGGTAGGACTGTTGCTTGTGAGATTGGAACCATGTTGGAGAAGTTCATGGAGAACTGTCTCCTGTGGGAAGGGACCCCATGGTGTAGCAGGGAAACGACTCCTCTCCCTGAGCAGTGGAAGAAAACCTTGGGTGACAAACTGACCAAAACCCCCATGCCCAGTCTCCCTATGCTGTCAGTGGGTAGGAGGGATAAAAAGGTGTTTTAAGGGCTTATTTTACTTCTCATTATCCTCTGCTCTTGTTAGTAATAGACTCACTTTTTACCTCTAAGATGAGCCTGTTTTGCCGTTAGAGTGTTTTTTCCCTGTACTTATCTCAACTGATGAACACTTTGTTTAAATTTTTTCTCTCCCCTGCTCAGCTGTAGCAGGGGAGGGTGAATGAACAGCTTTTGTGGGTGCCTGGCGTTTGGCCAGTGCCAAACCACGACATGGATTTACCTTAGTGAATGTCTATAAGGTTGCATACACAGCTTACTCAAGCTAGCTGTGGAGTGGATGGACCCCAGCTGGCTTCAGCCTGGAAGTTATCTTCTCATTGTGTTATCACCTTGTTGTACTCAAACTAATAACACTTTCTGAATGCTTACTAGTTTTACAAATATATTTCTTAATATAATATTATTAATAATATTAATAATATTTCTTAAAATAGGACTTTTTAAACTTTTATTAAATTGTGCTGTTTTGAAAGGGACAAAAGCACTGTAAAGACTATTGGATCTTGAGTGGTTTTCATTGTGTGCTAAATCTGTTCAATGTGTACATTAGTGTTCATATACATGCACATCTAAATCCAGGTTGCAGTATATTTCACTGAGACTCGTGATTTCTAATGACTGCTTTTACAAACCTTGCCATCGGAAACTGGCTCATGTGACTCTTTATATTGAATGAACAGGCTGATTATATTTAGGAATATGAGACTTTATTTTCCTGTGATAGTACATTATGCCATCACATCAAATATCAATAATGGGGGATTTAGATTTCCTTCTAAAAAGAATTTACGAATTACTCAGTGATTACCCAATAAGGTTGTATCCCTTGATTCTTTCATAAGAAATCTAAAGAAATAAAGAATTATTTGCTTCAGATGTGCATATTTAATTTTTTCAGCTTTTCTTATTCAGCTCTTGATGAAATTTCTGCATCTTAAGGTGCATTTCAAAAATCTACATATTAAAGCTGAGTACATTAAATCCTTCTTGTTTGACACTGAAAGAGCACTGCATGTATTCAGGTAACAATTATATCTGCAGTTCTACTCTGAGAGACTGAATCCTACTGTGGCAGGTTACGCCTGCAGCTGAAACTGATGACAGTTGAAGAAATCTTGGTATGGACAGTTTGGAACTGTTCTTTGAAATTTTATAGTTGTGTCAAGTTTTAAGATTTTAGTTTTCCTTCTGAATATATTGTGCTTACATTCTGGCCTGAATCTGTGGATACTGCTTATTCCACAAATAGTATTCTTTAGAAAATCCTCAAGAGATTAAAATCCTTCTTTTACAGACTTGAAAAATTATTATTATTAAATTTTTATTTATTTATTAATTTAGTATTATTATCCTCCCTCTAACTGTTTTCTTGTGAAGAACGTGATCTTAGAAAATACAAAGAGTTAGGTGGGTGACTGTCATGGTTTAGGAGTGTTACTGCCCAATTCAGTGCCCCCACTGAGACTCTCCCAAAACAGATACTGCTTTCTTGCTCCCCCCTCTTCACCTCCCCTTCTTGCTCTGGATATAGAGTTGAGAACTGGGGGCACGAAAGGTGAAAATCATGGGTTGAGTGTTGAGATAAGAGCAATTTACTGGAAACAGCAACAATACTTATAACAAAAGTGTACAAAGAGAAGGTGCTTTACATGCAAAATGATCACCAAGCCCGGGACAATGAAACAATGTTGAGCCATCTCGCCATCTGCAATGCTTGTTCACCTGGAAAGGAATGCCTTTCTTTTTACAAAAGAGAGGGAGGGAGAGAGAGAGTCCCTTTCTCCCTGCCCCGCAAATGATGTGAGATGGAATCGATTAACCTTAGAGTCTTGGCCATGACCACGGCCCCAGGCTCTGCCCCTTCACAGCTACCACAAAAAATTAATCCTCTCCTTGGCTGAAACCAGGACAGTGGGAAAGGCTTAACATTTCCTCAGCTGTGCTGTGCGTACAGTGAGGCTGTTTCTGCAGGCATAGCGATTTATGTTTTTTTTTTTTTCTGCCCAGGCTGGATCATCTCATCCAATATTTTGTGGAAAAGGAAGCCTAGACAGGATTATCTAGCACCTTGTGCTGTTGCATCTTGAAAACTTCCAGTGATGGGGACTCTACAGTGTCCATGGGAAGTTAGTGATTTGATTGTGCTTAGTGTAAAAAATTTCTTATACCAAGATGAAACATCTCCTGTCCAACCCATACCTGTTCTCCCTCTTCTCCCTCACGAGGCTCCTTGTGAAGAGAGAGCCTCCATACTCTTAATAGCTGCCATTTAAGTACTGGAATACTGTGATGAGGTCTCCCCTGAGCCTTCTCTTCTTCAAGGAGAAAAGACCTAACTCCTCGTTTTTCCTTATACAGTAGTCTCACCAGCCTTCCGATCATCTTCACGGCCCTCCTTTGGAACCTCTCCAGTATGTCTGCATTTTTGAATTGCGGAGACACAACTGGACACAATACTCCAGATGCAGTGCTGAATGGGATGGCTGTGTCCCTATCTCTGCTAGTAATGTCTCTACAGATGCAGCGCAGGATCAGATGTGCTTTTTTTGCTGCAGTGGCACACTGCTGACCCGTGTTCAGCTTGTCCACAAGGACGCCCAGGTCCCTTTTAGCAAGACTACTTCCCAGCCACACAGATCCTAGCCCATACTGGGCTCTGGTTATGATGTCCCAGATGAACAATTTTACACTTGCCTTTGTTAAACTTGGTCTTCCTAGCCCACTTTTCCAGCCAGTCCACATCTCTCTATAAGATGGCTCTTCCTTCTAACATGTCCACATCATTACCCAGTTTAGTGTCATCAGCAAACTTGGTGCGTGTGCTTTCAGTCCTATCATACAGATGATTTATTATGATGCAGAACAGCATAGGGCCTGGTAGCAATACCTGGAGGACCTCCCTGGTGACAGGCTGCCATCCTGAGTAAAAACCATTGATCACCACCAGCTGAGTATGTCCTGTGAGCAAATTTCTTATCCATCTTGCAGACCACCCATGTAGTCTGTATCTTGTCAGTTCTGCCAGGAGAAGGCTGTGGGATGGGAGGCAGCACTGAACATTTTGCTGAAGTATAGGTAAACAACACCTACTGCTTCCACCATGTAGTGTCACGGTGAAAAATACCATTTCGTTGTAGCAGGTGATCAGGTTAGGTTAGTCTGGTATGATTTGCCTTCAGCCAGCCTGTGCTGGCTTTTCCCAATCACCTGCTTCATTTGTTTTGTAATAATTTCTAGCAGGACTTGTTCCGTTACCTTCCCAAGAGCAAATTAGTAATAATGGGCCTGTAATTTCCTCTTTGGGACCCTTCTTAAAGGACGGTATGTCATTTCCTCTCTTCCAGGCTTCAGGGATATCCCCTGATCTCCATGATTTTTCAAATATTCTAGATGGTGGCCTTGCAAGAAGGTTGGCCACTTCTCTTACCACTCTGCCAGGCCCATAGATTTATGTGTGTTGAGCCTGTTACAACTCATCCCTGAAGGCAGGGTAACTGAAGTTCTTACTAATAGATCCCTTGGGGCAGATTTGAGTGTAACGACACTGAATGACCATTGTTTATATCTATCTATATCTATAACTATATCCATAGGGTTTATTTTACAAAAAATTGGTTGCAATGGAAAGGAGGGATGTATCCTTCTGGTCTGTAGAAATAAAGCAGTATAAAATCATAAAAATAACACTTAAGAAAATGTATAAGGATATCGTGGTGGGTGGCTCATGGCAATGGAGTATCCCATGATCATTTGTGCTGGGAATTGTCATTGTTGCCCCCGACTCTTGCAGTTTGGGGAATATTGCAAGAGGTGGGGACCCTGCAGGGGTGGGGCCGAGGCTGGTTTCCTTCTGTTTGGGATCGGGGGGAGTTGCTGCATGTGTTGTGGAGGGTGTGTACGTGGCCCGGGATATTGCTACATTGTAACTTGGCACTAGGATCGGATCTGCCTGCTTTCACTGCTTCTGCCAGCTGTGGGTGCTGATCTCAAGACCGATTGCTGCCCGTAAGTTTACAAAAGGAGCAATTTCCCCCCTTCCCCTTTGCCCAAGCCGCCACCACCACCTGAGGAGGTGGCCGAGCTCACATCGGAGCACCCCCTGCTGGCCGTGGAGAAGTCAATAATGCCTTCTTCCTTGCCAGATCCAACAGCGCCCCCTGCCATCCGTGGTCATAATTACACCAATGGGGAAACTGCTTGGTGGGTGAGGGAGTTTCTGTTACTGTGTTGTTGCTTGTTCTGTTATATATATATATATATGTAAATAATAAAGAACTGTTATTTCTTTTTCCTACATTTTTGCCTGGAAGCTCCATAATTTCAAAGTTACAATAAGTTAGAGGGACGGATTGTCCTTCCATTCCAGGAAGGTTCACGCCTTCCTTGGCTGGCATTTGGCTTTGAAACCAGGACAAAGGAAAAGAAAGAAAAAGAAAAGGTAAGAGTAGAAAGATATCATCACCTGTAGATCCAATGATGGGACTTGATTTTTGGAATTTTGATGTCCGTTGGTCAAAGTGATGGTTGCAGTCTTGATTTGTCAGGGGTGGGGGAAGCCTGGAAAACACAACGTTCAGGGGGTAATATACACTCAGGTTCAGGTGGGAATGCCCAGGTATCTCGCCTGGAGGGGGAAGTTTTACAGTCTGAAGTAAAACTGTGGCTCATGTGCAGTCCTCTGGTGGAAGGACCCAGAAATGAGTGGGGGCACTTTGGAGGTCTTTGATAGTTTATGACACCTTCTAAGACATGACAGCTACCTCTCACATCAGGGTACTTGAGCCAGTTATGCCGCACTGGAAGGGATGAATCTTCAGGCCTATGTGTGAATGTGAATATCTTGATACCTCCCTGGGGGCAGGGAGGAAATTTTACACCTGAGCAAGTTGTGTAAGGGAGGAAATTGGCATGATAAAAAGCACCACCCCACCTCTGCAGGATCTGCTTCTTATTCTCCTTCTTCCTTATCTGTCTCAAAATGCAGCTTGTAGCATCAGGTGGTGAGTTTGCACCCCCTCTGCATCTGAGCTGTTTCCTTCCACATTTCCTTCCACAGAAGCATCCTGCAGCTTTTGCAAATGGCAGTTACGATGGCACTTACTGGATGTAAGTGGTGGTATAATTTAACTGTGATTGCTCAGCCATCACAGCAGGTCATTTTTATCAAAGGAATTGGTGCTGATTTAGATTTGGTAAGACTTGTGCAAGCTTACTTCATGAAGCATAAGAGCATGGGTAAAACAAGTGTTTTAAAGGTTGGGATGGGATTCAAACTGAGCTTTACATGCATATTTAGATTTTGTAAATCAGACAATCAAGGGAACAAGTTCCTTGTGAACAGGCATCCTTTGCACACAGATCTAAATGTTCAAGGCCTGAAAATGACTGACGTTTCCACCTCACCAGTGTTATCTCCTCTCACTTATTTTCCAAACCTGTGCAATTTCCATGGTGGTCCGTTGGCACCATACATGCCTGCCTATGGCTCTGGTTAGACTTTGGCTTTCTACCAAACGCAGTTGCAAAAATCAGTCCTCTTGTGCTCCAGGAAAAGAGTTTGTGTCCAGACAGATCAAGTCCTTTGCAGCACAGTCTCAGGGAGGTTAGCTCTGATGCAGAGAGGGGTCTGCTATTATGGGTGATTTCTGGGCTGCAGGGTTGGGTTCTGCTGTGGCGTGAGAGATGAGTAACAGCATCGTTTGGTCCTTGAGAACCAAGTGACAGAGGATGCATCAGGGCTGCCCAGCAGCTGTGCCCAGTGCATGGCAACCAAGGGCAGGGACAGCATCCTTGTCCTCCCTGAGCCTCCTCAAAGGCCCTAAAGGACACTGGGTAGAGAGCCAGTAGAGAGCCAGTGGGTAAGGCTGCTGCGGGTAGGGCTGGGCATGGGGGGCCTTATCACCCCCATACCTCAGTGCCACCACCCTGCAATACAGCAGTCACTGGCTTGCCTGGGGCATGACAAAAGGGAATATCCTCCCATGTCCCACTTCAAAGCTGGACTGGGGAGAGCCAGTCTGAAAGGAAGTCCTTGAGGAGCTGGTGGAATTACTTGGAGGGAGCTGAGGTAGGAAGACTGGAGAAGGCTGGACGAGGCTGCTGGCGATGAGAAGAATCACCAGTCCCTGGAGGTGTCTAAAGCTTTTTCATCTGGAGAGCACTGCTGAAACCAAGGGAATGCCTTCTCAAGGAACATTACAGAGCTCTCCATCCTCATCGCCTCTGGAATCTGGTGCGGCAGTCATAATAAGTGGGATGCAGAGATGTTGCCAGGGTTCCCAATGCTTTGGAACACCCTGGCAGGTGAGGAAAGGGTTCTTGCTCCCAAAGATGATCAGGCTGAGGGCATTTGGCCATTCTCAGAAGTCCCTGAGATGGCCCTAGGTTGACATAGAATAGGGTTTGGGCATCTCCAGGGAGGTGTGACCAGCCTGTGAGATGATGATGAGGCAGGTCTTGCTAACATGCTGAGGAAACAGCTGGTCACTAGTGCTGGGATTAGAAAGGAATTTTCCCTCTGGGCAGATTGGCACTGGTCATCAGGGGTTTTTGCCTTCCTCTGCAGCATCGAGCATGACTACTGGTCAGGTCTCCTCCAATCCCTTTTGGCTAGGTTGCTGCCTGCTGCTCATGCACCAGGAAGATGATTTGTCGTGACCTGTAGCTTTGGGGAGGAACATTTTTTATCCCCTCTGATGCCTGAGATGGCCACCTAAAAACCAGAGACTAGACAGGAATAAGGGAATAAAGGAAGGTATTTATTTGAAGGGCCTTCAAAGGTACACCCTGGGCAGGCCAAAGGCGACACCCAAGATGGACCCCCAGTCACGAGTTCTTCACACTTTTATAAGTTTGGTTCATTTGCATATCAGGGTTAATTGTCCAATTAAAGCTTCAGTTAATGATGTAATTTCCCCAAGCTTACCCCCTTTCTGAGATTTTGGTTTACACATTTAGGGCCTAGGACAGTCTGGGTGTCCTTGAAGAGCAAGCCTGGAGAGGCTTTGTTATGTCTAACTAGCATGAAAGAACAGAAGTTAATAGGCTACAAGAAACTTCAGAGTTACACACTAGGCAGTACAGGATTTGAAAAATAGAAAAGTTAAAACCTAAGGCATTACCTCAAGCTAGCAAGTGTTTCCAGGTTTTTTTGCCTTCCTCTGTAGCACTGAGCACAGTGACTTGCCAGGGCTCCTTTGGGCCATTTTGACCAGGTGCCGGCAGCTCATGCTTCATGGAGGTGGCTCTCATATCCCTGCAGAAGGGGGCTAGCTTGGAGTGATATGACTTGATGTATACCTGTGGACACTGAAAAGCTTTAGCAGAGGAATTTTTCGGCTTTCTGCTGCATTCTGTGAGAACTTTATGTTTCTCACAGAAACTATGCAAAATACTGTTAAGGGTTTTTGTAAACTATTTATCTTTGCACCTGCTGTTTTTCCAAAGGATTGTTATGATATCCTGAAAGAAATATTTTGAAATGGGTGTTGAGTGGACTTACCAATTGTCGCACTTCGACACGAAAGAACCACGCAGACACCTTGTCAGGAGAGAAACAAGGAAAGGCCCCGAGGTCAGAGACCCCAAGCTCTATTATATGTTCTTAAAAACCAC
>VZTD01003689.1:542313-571703 GCA_013397725.1 Rhagologus leucostigma | reverse complement strand
CCCCGCTCGCTTCCGCCCGCTGCCGCCTACCCTTTATATAACCTCGCCTGGCGCCGGCGTCACTTCCCCTGTGGCGGAGCCTCGCCACGGGAAACGGGGCTGGGAAAGGGGAGGGAACGGGCAAGACGCCTCTCGGAGCCCCACGGGACGGCGAGGCCCGAAGCTGTGGTGGGGGCGGCCTTATGAGACCAGCGGGGCAGCCCCCGCCCTGCCCGGCCGCCCCCCGCTCACAGCTGCCGCCGATGCCGGGGATTGTCCCTCCGCCCACCTCGGGTTGGCCCCTAAAACGCCCTGGAGAGAGGTTGTTTGCGAGGGCATGGAGTGACGGGACAAGGGGTGATGGCGTCAAACTGATAGAGAGTAGTGCCATGAAGAAATTCTGTGCTGTGAGGGTGCTGAGGCACTGGCACAGGTTGCCCAGAGAAGTTGTGGGTGCCCCATCCCTGGCAGTGTTCAAGGGCAGGTTGGATGGGGCTCTGAGCAACCTGGTCTAGTGAAAGGTGTCCCTGCCCACAACAGAGGGGTCAGAACTAGATGATCTTTAAGGCCCCTTCCAACCCAATCCATTCTATGAGTCTGTGATTATCATCCCCAACCTTGGCATGGGGATGTTAATAAAATAGCAAAAACTTCTACGTTTTTTCTTTTTTCCAAAAGCAACTCCTCATTTTTCAAAGACAGAACTGTGGGGTTTTGAAGAGAAAAAGCGTTTTTGGGGCAATGGCCAGTAGCTCCAAGTGCACCCTGACACCTGCCCCCATCCCTCCTGCATTCCCAGCTGCCGGCTCGTCCCTGAGTGGACATCAGCCAGGCAGAAATCCTGTAACAAAGGAGGAATATGGATTAAGTTTCCTCAGCAATCCTTCTTGACTTATCGAGGCTTCAGAGTTGGTGCTTGGCTTGTAGGGGTGTCACAATTACTTCAGCAGTGTGCTCCCAGCTGCAGGAATACTGCCTGATAAACAGGGCTCCCAGGAGCTCCGCTGACCAGCAGAGTGGCCAAACAAAGTGCTCTGTGTATGTGTGTGTGTTCAAATATTTTTCTAAGTCTGACAAACCAGAAGATTGTGCAAGAACACCAGCTGACTGAAGACTCTTCCCTTGCATTGGTTAGCAGCTCATTTCCTGGATCTGTTATCTGAGATCCATCTGACAAAAATTCCTCTACTCCACACTGCTTCTCATAGAAACATGGGCACTGAAAGGCAGCTTTTTCCCTTCATTTAATCCTTCTTTAGCATAAATTCTTTAACACAGCTAGCACTTGACAACTCGTCACTTTCAGTTCCTCCAGTACCTTTCTGCCTTTTCCAGTTTCCCTTTGCCTCTCCAGTGCCCGTGCTTTTTTGTCGTATCTGATATTCCTGTCTGGGCATAGCTGTGAGTCCCATTGCAGCCTGGTGTAAAGATGCCCAGTGAGGCTTTAGCTGAGGGGAGAGACAGGAGAATTTATCTGAGGCAGGCCCTGCACCAGTTAATTTGCAGGGCCTTTGTAGTTCTTGAGCTACAGGAGATCCAAGTTGTTCCTGTAATGCTTGCTCTGGTATCTGCATGGCATCACTCTGTGCAGGGTGGACAGTCCTTCTACCTACCACAGCTTTTTCTTGGGATGGTCCTGATTTAATAAAATAAGTGAATAATTTTTATGGTGCTGGCACCTAACCAGTGTCAAACCACCACATCCCTTATCCTGTAAGAACTTAATCCTTCTGTCTTTTCCCATTTTTATTCTCATCTCCATTCATTGACTTTTTACTTCTGACTCAGACCTGATCACCTCTTCTGGATCCTGCCCTCTTTGTATTATGACTTTCTTAATTTTAAGACTTCCTAGTTGCCTCTCTTCACAGGCAGTTGGTGGTTCATCAATTTTCTTCCCATTTTTTGGCATTGTATTTCCCTCTGTGCTACTGTCTCTAAGGTTGTGATGCCATTTTTTGCAGTCTTATCTGCTACCTCATCGCTGCTGTGGTGCTCTCATCAGAACTTCTCTGCTCCAGCTTGAATTTCTGGTATCTCCACTGTGCCCTTCCTTGAGAGGCTTTTAGCATGACTCAGGTTCCTGTATGACAACAGCACTGACAGAGCAGTGATTGTTGCTCTTTGACTTTTGTGCTCGCTTGCTTTGGTCCACGTTAACAGTCAGCAGGAACACTTGGCTAAAAGCAGTCTTCATTCCACTGACTGCAATCCTCAAGATGAGTGGAGGAAAAATCTCTCCCTGGATCTACAAGAGGAGTTACAAACAGGCCAGGGAATGGCACTGCAGCTGTCTGTTGCTGTCACTCTTTGGAAACCCTTAACCATGGTTGTTGCCTCTTCCTGTAAATGACAATACTGTGACATCACGTGCCTCAGCAGAGGGGATTTACCTCTGTGTTTCTCCAGTGGGAGCAATAATAGCACTGTGTAAATGTGTGCTGTGGGCCTTTTATGGGGCAGCAGCAAGTGACAAGGAGCTGTGCTGGGATTCCCAGGCTGCCCCCATGGCGTTTAAACCCAGATCCAGCACAAGTTACACGCCAGCACAGCACCTTGATGTGGCCCAGCCTCTTCTTCTGGCAGACGTGCAACAACAAATGGGAACCTTCGTGCTGTGTGTGCCTGCACCTCTGTCCTCTGTGTGTCTTCAATCGCTTCCCAAATTGTGTTCACTCTTCACAACCTCTGCACACATTTACTATGTGATGAACTGATCCAGACTAGGCTTGCCAGGACTCCCAAGTCCCGCTAGTCTGTCAGCAGCAAGAGAAGAAACAACTTCGTGTTTTTAAGCCAAACTAATGTTTCTATAAAATACAAACCAGGATAGAAAATATTTCTTCCCCTTTTTGTAACTCTCTGATCTGCCTGATTCTGTGCATGTTTAACATCACCCTGGCTTTGAAAGAAATGTAAAAGTCTGAGAAATTAAACCTACATCTTCCAGAAAACCAGTACAATGCCTTTCAAATCTCCCATCTCTCCTCTCAAACCTCTAATTTGTGCTGCTGAGAAAGTTCAGACAGATTTGTTCTTTTCGTGTGTATATTTTTAAGCAAGAATTTGGCTAAGTTTTATTTTTATTAAATATCTTCAGTTTAGGATATTACTTGGGACTAGAACTGTTTAGAAAAGACTTAGACAATATAAGACAATATTCCATCAGAAAGCATCTGCAAGTTTTTAACCAGCTGTGCTCAACAATAGCTTGGCCCCAGCCATGCACACATCAGGCATGTGACTAATCCTATTAACTTGAAGTGAAATGTATTAAAGTGTTTAAAGGATTAGAGTCTTAATTACAGGCCATCTTCACAGGTCAAATATCAAAGGCTGTTCAGAGCCTGAGTTTTAGCATTTTCTGAATGAGTGATTGAGTAATATTTGTGTTTTCCCCTTTTCATGCAGCAGCCTTTCTGCAGTAGAGTGAAATGGGTGTTCCAATGTGGCCTTTATTAACTGAGCTGAATCATCCTGATGTCCAGCAGTCAGGTCTCCAGACCATCAGCTGTTTAGACATTAGCAGGGCTGCCATATGTGCTCTAAAGAAGTTTAGGACCTGCGAAACATGAATTTGAACAAATCAAGTTTGCATAATGTGGTGCCAGCCTACTTTACGGCTGCTTCCAATTTGAATTATTAATCACTAAGATTTTTTTCCTTATGAAATATTAAACAGAAATGGAAAGGAAGAGCCTTGGGGTGATAATTAGCGGGTATTGACAATGTATAACTTAGATATCTAACTTAGATGTCTCAATTATGGTCTTTGGCTCCAAACAGGAATATCAGAAAAACAGGGATGGAAATTGCTTTCTTTCTCCCACCCAAAAAGCAGGATCAATTCCATTAGGTAATTTCTGACAGACACTTGTTCAATCTGCATTTGAAACCGAGAAATCAAGGCTGTCATTCCCTGTATTATTCTCTCACTCTTTTTTCATCTACACCTTCAGAAAGCTGTTTCTAACATCTAACCCAGATCTCTGTTGCCCCCTGAGGCTTTTCAGCTGATGAGAAGACTTTATTGTCCTCTCCTGTAGACATACAGTGCACATATTTAGGGCCCTCCTACTAGGTCTCCCCTTCCTCTGGAATAAACCACTCCAATTCCTCCAGTGCTTCCTCTTAAAACCTCTAATTCTCTATTCTATCCCGAGCAGTGTACAATACCCCAACTGAAGGTTTTCTAGCCCCAAGCATGACAGAAGAATGGCTTCATTTGCCTGGCAAACAATATTCCTTTTTATGTAGCTCCCAGTGCTATTTGCCCTTTTTGTAGTGGCATAGCTGATTCCTGTTTGGTTTGTGAGCCGTGCTAACCACCAAGACAGTTTATGCAGTGGTGCTATCAGACCAGTAATTCCACAACCTGCATTTGTGGTGTTGGTAATTCTGCAGAGAGTGAAAGCACATGCTTTGAATTACTTCCTTTCCCCCTACTGTAATTTGCCAAGTGTGTCGAGACCCTAGCCCTGTCCTCTAACACTTCCTGCCCCTCCCAGCCAGTGGGGCTGGAAAGAAAGTTGTCCGTTCTGCCATCCAAATTATTTAATGGAAGTATCAGACTGGTGATGCTCCCGCAGAATTCTGCTTGGTGTGTCCAACCAAGTTAACAACACGCTCTTGTTAAATATTCCAGTCCAGTTTACAGCCAGTTCTGTACTCATCCATTTGTGTTTTTCTGGACTTGCTTGTGAGATGGATGGCCATGTAAGTGTTAGGAGCCTTTCTAAAACCAAAAGCTGGAAATGAGCCTGCTTCACATAATTTATTCCACGCAAAGTAATCTCTGTGACATTAATTTCTTTTCTAGGTACTTAAATATGTCAGTGGAGGGAGAGGTTTAACTCCAGCACCTCATTGTTTAATGACTCAGCAGATCATGAAACAGGTACAGCTTCCTAACACAGGAATGCAAGCAAGAGAGAACAGTCACAAAATATCCAGAATAGTCACAAAATATCACTCTGCTCTGGGGACAGAAACAAACTGCCAAGAAAAAACTTCCCCAGTCATTAAAAGTGATTTCATGTAGCTGTCTTGGATTCTTTTAGGACAATTTTCAGCTTCGTATTTTAAACAAAGGCAATGAAACTTTTTAGTCCAGGGATAAGTGCGAACAAACACGGCTGCACCCCACCAAGCAGTTACCTGTGTCACACTGTGGCTGCCTGTGAGTACTCAGCGTGCCCCAAGGATAAATTATATCATGAGAGTGAAGAAACAGGCCCTGTGGACCACCCATCAAATCAGGACATCTACTGATGAAAGTACTGACATCTTCATGAAAAAATCCCCACATGAACAAAAAGTAGATCTGGCAGAAAGTGAGGATAATGATACTGAATAACATCAGCTGGTGGAATAGCTGTATTTGCAAAGTATTCTCCCAGTCAGAGAAGAAAGAAGATTAAGAATGGAAAAAAACCAAAACCCAAACCAATTAGCTGTTTAGCTTATTCAATATTTAAGTTAACCAAAGTATCTTTATCTTTTTGGCCTGAAAAGGTCTGTTTTATCTGTTGCCAAAAATCCCAAAAGTAAGTGTATGGGAAATAGACAGAAATAACCCCTGTGTAATATGTGGCCATGTTGTTTTACGAGAATAACCTGCTTTCCAAAGATGCTAAAAAGAAGGCAATGAAAAAAAATCACCATTGCAGTAAATGTGGAAAAAACGGCATTTGAATATTGAACAGCAGTCACGTGCCCAGATATTACAGAGTTAATTGGAAAGCAAACAACACATGTAAGACAGACTGCGGAGCAGTAAGGGCTTTCCTCTGCGACAGGATTAGGCTGATTTGAGATTGCTGGAGAAACATGAGACATCGGGAAGAGCATCCCAGATGAGCAAACAGGGACTGAGAGACAACCGCCTCAGTTCAGAAGCCGTTTCCAGCAGGTCCATCATTCAGTGCTGGCAAGCTCTCTGCCCTGGAAACTAGCCTGAACCAATCCGCCTGCCTGCATTTCATCCAAGCTCCCAGCTAAGAGACCAACTGGAATGTAGTCTCTGAGAAGTGGGTATTACAAGAGCACGGAAAGCCACCGTCAGCACTAGTGAGCAGCTGTGAGTGCCACATGTCCGTACAGAGATATGCACATGGGCTGGCTGCGCAGCTGCGTTGGCAAGGTGTCCCCCTCTGCCCCCATCTCACATGGCAGGCAGCATTCCCAGAAGGATGTCGCGCAGTGTCGCCGCCGGCTGCTCATCCACACGCCAGCTCACAGAACCGGCAATAGGAGTTGGTTCCTCCGGCTGGGGAGCGAAGGAATAAATCAGAGATAAGAACTGATAACAAGGCTAGAAGTGACGCAGTTGCAGCTGGGAAATGAAGGCTCCGTCCCGTGGGAGCCGCTGATGGGCAGGAGCGGGCGGGCTTCTGCCCCTTCTTGGCGCTCCCTGGCTGGGCTGGGTTGGGGACAGCAGGTGGCGGTCGCGTCCTTGGTACAGCGGCAACTGGAGCCCGCCCTGCGCGGGGATGCTGCACAATGGCGTGTTCAGAGCAGCATCTGTGACCCTCCGCTGGTGCCAGCCGTGGTTGTTCACGTTGGCTGCGTCTCAGGCACTTTCGAACGGCGCTGAAAGGCTCAGCGGAGCCCTCCCCCGCAGCCTTCCAGGAGGAGAGCTTCCCACGGAACGCTGCTGAGAGATAAGTAAACAACAAAAAGAGCATCCCAAAGGTTTATCTATTTTATTCGAAGCTCCTCATAATCATACGTGCCTGCGAAGCTGAGAAATGTGTCTTTGCCACATGCAGTTGCAGATGGTTGTGGCATCTGAAGCAGATCAAATGGATTGTACATTTTCTCATTTTGATTGGAAGCCAAAATATCTTCTTTTCAAACGCACAGAGAATTATTTGGATTTATTTCCCAATTGAGAGCCTGATCTGAAGATCTACTTCGTTTTTGGGGAAGGGCTATGTCATCTCTGAAAGTTAGGCTCCTAGATGTTTTTATAAATCTCTACTATATTGCACATGTAAATAAAAATAATATACAAAGCTGCCAAATGAAAGCAACCTAAAATGAGCTGTTTCTTGAAACTGTGCTACTCTACCTATTGCACCTCTTCACCTCATCCTCTCTGTGCCTCGAAGAAACTCATTCCCTGATCACCAAATACCACCCACCCATCCAAGATTGACCCTGCACCTCCCTAGCTAAACAGTGTTATCTCGAGTGTTTTCTTTGCTTATGTTGCAAATGTAGCAAAGTTCGATGCAAAACCAGATAGAAGGGGAAGTTTGTTTTATTTTAACCTGATTTCACACGTACTTTCTCTCACAGACTGTTTTCACTCCTTCTTTCTTCTGTATGAGGATGGAGAAGGTTGTGGCCCTGCAGCCTCCGTGGTGCAGGTCAGGAACCAAGGGAGTTCCAGCACAGGCAGTGCCTTCAGCGACTAGGTCCAGCTCCTGAACGTGGCACACAGACCTGGATACTGATAACAGGGTCCATCAACAGTCCCAAACCAGACAAAGTTAATGAATCAGGTCCAGGGGGCATTCAGGAGCAGCAGGAGAACAAGGGCACCAGAGACAAGGCTTGACACAAAGCTGCAGTGTAGGTCATTTGTCCACCCAGGAGATGGGGCTGAGGACAAAGCTGCAGCCTAAGTCCGGGGTTCACCTGGGAGTCACACACACATGCTAGCTCCAGTATGGATGCAGGAGTCAGGACCGGAAAAAAACTGCCTCCAACATAGGTCTCCAATTCACCCAGAAGGCAGCCCACCCAGGTTTTCCAGCCCCCGGTGCCTTCAGAAGCTCCACATGCCATTCCTTTGCCCGTTCATGGCGTTTCCTGATGATTTCACACTTTTACACCGCCATTCACACCCCATTCATACCAAGCTTAATGTTTCGGTGTCAGATCCCTACGGCTGTGGTGCCGCGCCAGAGGAGGACTTTTTACCTGCTCAGGTTGTTATCAATTCAATGCAAACTGCTTCAGTCCTCCTCGGGAAGGTCATCAAAAGCTGGTGCAGACTGAAAGCAGCAGTCTAAGACACTACCTGTGTGAGGCAGATTGTAGCAAACCGGCTGCTGCCTCCTACGTGAGCTCTGTGTTTTGAGCGTAGCCCCCATACCGAGCACTTCACAGTAGCATAATCTCACACACAATTTTCTCAGCAAGGTTCTCTGCAGGCCTGAGCTGTATTTACCATGCAGTTAGCATAGGCAAAGATCGAGAGCGTTATATTTAAACCAATAAAATAGATTCCTGATTATCATCTCCTGGTAAGTCTGGCTTTGCGCAGTCTGCTGAGTTTCAGTGCAGGGATTGAGGATTTAGAAATAAAGAACATAAGGCCATTTGGAGCAAAATAGGTTCAGTTAAGCAAATGTAAGGGTATTTTCATTCCAATACACTCTCAGCAAATCATTTGGCTTCATATATTTAAGCTTTTATGCAATTTCTTGTTAGCTAAACTTATTTAACCTCTATTCAGCAGATATATCTCAGATTTCCTAGAAGGAGGTTGTAATTTGTGGACCATATTGTACTTATTTGGTATAACTTTGAGAAATAAAAAACATGTGGCACTGTAATGAATAATATTATAATTTCTGACTTTCCTTCAAAAAACCTATCTTATTAACAGTACTACATTGAAATAGACCACCATTTTATCCCTGGCACAAAAATTTAAGGGAAAAGCAATCCATTTTGTCAGAGCCTACCTTGGTAAATCTAATTCCATTCCAATAAATGAACAGTGCAAAGAGGATTGGAACTTACCAGGAAATACTGAATGAAAGGTCAGATTTGCAGCAAGCATAAATCAACATTCTTTCATGGCTTAAGCGGATTTATGCCCATATATACTAGTCGAGAATCTGGCTCATTAACGACTGGATGAATTACAAATAGAGCATCAAGCAGGAGTTTGAGTCTTAACACCTATTTCCTTGACTTGTTAGCTTAAATCACATTCTAAATATTCTGAAGACTTTTTGTTCACCGAGGCTGAGGAGCAAGCTAGTGTGGAATTTGGTTAAATTCCCTCTCTTGAAAGCCATCTTTTCAAGCAAGGTCTGTGCAGTGCTTCTAAACAGCTTGAGCAGAATGAATTGTTGTCAGCTTTTCCAATCCATACATTTCAGATTTTGAAACGTAGCCTTTAGGGCAACTTAAATAACACAAAACCGGTTGATTGATTGTCCAAGGTTGCGATGACTCGGTGATGCTCAGCAGGAGATGGTTTGGTGTTGCAGACTCACTCCCCTTTGAAGCACTCTACTCCAGATAGTGCTCTGTGAATGTTTAAAGAGCTGCAGCACACGGGAATCGAGCAGAGGAGGAGTACAGGGAGGAGCAAGCCCATGCTAGGATTCGTGCAGAATTGCAGGAGACCGAAAAATCATCTCAGAGGGTTTTACATTCGACATGGCTGTGCCAAGCTTTTCTTGGAGCAGGCATCCCACAAGCACTTGTGGATGGCCTAAGCCAGCACAACTGCTGGGAGAAGAAACCTCTGCTCAGCCTGTATCTCTGGCTTATTTGTGCTGGCATCAGGATTTGTAGAATTGCACAATAAAGCTGACCGGGAACCATCCAGCTGGAAACAAACCCAACAACAAGTTCGTTCCCCTGAGGCCACGGCTTTCAGCAGTGCAGCCAGACTTGTTCATTGAACTCTGCTCTCCCAGCGGGCTGGAGAAGGAGGTTAAGGTCACTGCTTTGCAGAAGGACGCCTACCTGCCATTTTCCCTGTCAGACAGGCTCAAGCGCAGCTGGGACAATGCATTCCAGGCCTGGAACACTTCCTTGGCCCACAGTAGGGTGTGAGGGAGGAGGGAGAGGGACACGCAGGAGAGACACTTGGGCCATAGGGAATGTCTCTGCTGATCGAAAATAGAGGAGATAATAGATCAAGCACTTCACCTTTGGGATCTTTGCCAGGTCCTGGCAAAGTCAGATTTGGTTTGCGAAACTGCTCACAGATTTTTTTCCCCGGGGTATCAACTGATGAATAATGAACGCTTTTATGCTGTGCCATTCTCTCAATTTCCGTTGTTGTTACTAAAGTTGTCTGACTTAGGTTTTGTTCTGTCACCTTGGTGTCTGTAGGCAGATCCTCCAGGAAAGTCAAACTTTTGGGTATCATTCACTGCCACAGGAAGTAAAAAATCACAGTGTTTACTGCATATTGCTAAAAGTGAAGAAAACCTCTGAAAAGAAACACCGTTATTGATCAAAAAGGTCCTTTTTAACTCGCAGAAGTGCTCAAAAGCATTTTTACTGAAGCATTTGCAAGAACATGCATATTTAGGAGCAGAATAGCCCAGTTGCAGGATTGTGCTATTTTATCTCAGAAACTTCAAGGCAGGTCCGTGGCTGGAAGGGAAACTGTGTGGAGAAGCAGCAGCCACTGCAACAAGCCGTGTTGATAAGCAAGCAGGAACTCCCTCATGGCATCCCTTACCCACCTGATCTTTTAGATGAATCAAATAGCAGAGGCCACTTCCACTTCCAGATGTAAAATCTCTCTTTCCCACAACCATAGGAGTTTTAGTCTTCATGTCTGTCTTAGCTAAATGCTCTTACTAATTCTGTTTCACTTTTATAAATTCCCTGGCAGTTTTCAGTTCAGTTAGTTAAATAAACCATAATTTCCTGCCTGAAATGTCAACTATTGTGGCCCAGGGTTCCCTAAGGGTCTCGCTGCCTTTAGATCAGCTGCTTCACAATCTGAGCACATTCACCTCCTTCTTTAAAGCATTTTCTCTGCTTGTTTTTAACATGAGGACTTCCCCACGCAGGAAATCCAAGTTTTAAAAGTAAAGATAATAGAGAAGTCGTTCTCTTCAGCATCAAAGGGATTACAGGAAGCAGTGTAACTATGGCACTGAATTGTAGATTCAGCGAGAACCAGTTCGTGTCACTGAAAGGAGACATCCTTCGGGATGACGGGGGGGGGTTTCAAATGGCTGAGGGACGTTGCAAAGTTATGAGTCAAGATTTGTACTCTCTCTTGGAAGCTGGAAGCCTCCACCATGTTACATCATCTATTTTGGCCTGTATTCCCAGGCTGCCTCCCTATATGGGTTTCTGGACTTCTGCTTTTTGGTAAACAACCCCAAAACCTTCTGAACATCTTTGGACTTTCCTCTACAGGTGAGGAGGTCAGGGTTCCTTTATCAGCCAAACTGCTGACCCAACAACAAGGTGCAAATAGCTGCAGATTTTGAAGCTGCAGTCACAATTTTAACTCTTTCCTGAGAATTAGCACGCTAGAAGTGGGGAATGCATACCCTCCTTCCTGGCAAGTAACAGCTGAGGTAACAGTCTCTCCTATACATTGCAAATACTACTCAGCACTCACTTAAATAGATAAATGCAGCTTTCTACCTAAGTGCTCCTGAAGGTGCTGAAGTGTTTGAGCAGTGGGGCGAAGGAACTGATCCCTTTTGGGTCGAGTGCTAGAGAAACGCGGTGTCTGACACAGACTTTTCACTCTCAAGGCAGCTCCCAGAGTGGTTGTTTGGTAGCGCACGGCTCAGCCGGGCTGCAGGTGCCCTCTCGCCCCGCCTCCCTTCGGACCCACACAACCTGAGCCTGGGAGCAAAGGCCACGGAGCTGCTGCCATGTTTTGAAATACAGCAGCAGCATTAATCCGAACACTGATGGCGGTTCTTACCTAATGCAATAGTGACACTGCACGCCAGGAGCAAAAATGTCTCTTTCTTAAACAGGGGAACGAATGACTCTTGGACATTTTTCCAAATGCTCAGGTACACGAAGATTCCAGGCAAAGGCTGTCGTACGGAGGGACCTGCGGAGTGCTTGGGGCCCTAGCTATAAAGCTGGGCAGCTCCCCATCCACCTGTGTAATAGGATAAGAAGGTCTTTCCCCCAGAGAAATCACCAGGCCTGGGTGTTGCCAGAATGGCCCCTGCCTGCTCCTCACTGCCAGGGCCTTTCTTGAATGGGTTCAGTGATGAGCGTAGTGCAGACAAATTGCGATGGCTTGTTTATACAGTCAACGTGCTCAGAATTAAAGGTCAGATCCCAATGTCCTTAGTGAGGCAGAGCTCTTGGCCAGGTGTGTGTTTCACAACCTAGGCCACACTGAGTAACCAGTTTGTAGTGGGAGACCTCCCCAGTTTCTGCAGAGTTACCCGAACAATACCTGACTTAAATCCTGTCATTGTAGAGGGTCCTGTCAGGTGCAAAAAGATGACCTTCCTGATGCCTACTCGGAGTAAACTCTTGTCCCAAAGTTTTCCCAAAGCCCACACAAAAGAGCAAGCCACTGGATCTTCTAATTTATGCTTTTTGAATCTAAATCTTGATGTGCAGAGCAGAGGGTTCTCACAGGGCTGGGGAGCTCTCTGGGCCTGGCCATGCCTTCTCCTGCACTGCTCAGGGGAAGGGAGCTGTTGCTCTTTCTTTGCTGGTTTCTAGAAGAATTCAGTTTTCTCTAGCTCACCCTAGTTGACTTCAATTTTATGTCATCTCCTGGCAGTTGTGAGCTGCTGTGATATTAAAGAAAACACACTCCAGTGACATCATCTTTACTTCCAAGCTTGAGTGTTAAAGAAGGTTTGCTGCTTCTTGAATTATCCATGTCAAAAAAACCTCACCAAAATCCATGTAGAAGTCCTACCACCTTTGCCTGTAGAGAAAAAGATTTGAGGCCTTATACTGCTGTATGAATGAACATTATCAAATAAAAACTTGGTACTAGTTCTACTGGCATTGAAATTCAAGTCTGTGTGGGAGTCTCAGCTTGAGAAGTACCTGTAAGTACTTAGGGAAAATATTTATTTGGAATAAAAGGAAAATGTTACCACCTGGCTTTGTGACAGAGAAGTTTATTTCTGGAACTGAAACTGCTCTATGGACTTGCTATTGTCATCTCTTCTCATTCATCTTTTTACCTGAAATTTGGGGGAGTAAATCACTTACAACCAAGCTGGGCCATGTTCAAGCATTTGCTGATAATGCCTGGGGAAAATTCACAACTCTGACATTTAATGAGCACAACCGATGGCTTTAAGAAGTTTGACTGGCTGCCAAATTGATATGTCTGTGTATCCCATCAGTGGCTGTTTCATCTCATTTGGGTTTGGTTTTTTTTTTTCTCTGATCTCTGTTAAATTGATTTTTAGCCAGTTTGTTTGGCAATCGTGCTGAAGCACTGCAAAGTGGACGCAAGATAGGAACAATGCTAAGCAACCAGAGATAAAAAGACTGGAGCAATAAGAAAGCATATTTGTTTTCCACTGTTTAAACATGATTTACCAGCTGGGAAACCGTCTTGCAGGATATACTGCAGTTCCATTAAACCAATCCAGAGCACAAACACATCACACAATGTGGTCTTAACAAACACGCCTCCTGCAAATACCCCTGCATGCAGGAAGTGATACAGCAGGAACGGATTAGGTGACAGTCACTGGAGACACATAGATGGGAACGAAGGACTGTCTAGGAGGACTGGGACATTACGAGACATAGATCAGCTCTAGGTAGGGCTATATTTCCCCACATGTAAGGGATCTCCATCCACCTGTCAGCAGCTGCTCTGAGATCCTGTGGTATCACCAGAGCACTGGCAGACCCAGATCAGAGCCGGATGAAGAGACAGATGAGAAAAGTGCCAGGAAAGACGTGCTGAAGACAGGACTTCAGCTGATCACCTGGAGTATTGCATAAATGCCAAATTTGTGCCATAAGCACAAAATTAGAGGCCCTAAATACAAAATTAAGACCCTAAATATAGGCAGCTAAAAACCCTAAAGCCCTGCTGTGATGGATCATGACAGATATTGCATTGTTCACAGCCGGAGTTGCAGACCCTGGCTTTTCTCTGCTGTACTGTTGGGCTGTCAGACAGCATCGCCCTGTTGGCCTCCCCTACAGTAGCCAAAACCTTCTGCCTCCCCGCAGTGATAAGGAAGATGGGGACTGTCAGAGAGCAAGGAAACACAGGCTACCTTCTGCACCACTGTTGATTTTACTGATGAAGCTTCTTGGACAAGTAACTTTAGCTCAACATCACTTGAAAAAATTCAGAGAAACCCATTAATGGCAGAGGTTTCTAATGGCATCCCCTCCCTACTGCCTGGCATCCTTCCAGCCAGTAAATCAACAGTAAATGTTGCCTTTCCTTGCCAAATCCAAACCCTTTATGCTTTTCATATGAAAGCTTCTCCTTTTCCTGGTCTGAGAAGGAGAACATGCCAAGCAGAACACTATAAATTGCATCACCAAGTGGGATAACGTCTGACCTGCCAGTCAGGAAACTGCTCCTAGTTACAGCATTAGAAAGTAGCTCCTGAAGCAGCAGGTCATTAACTGACCTTGCTTTGGACTCTCCTGCATCTACTTTGGCACATGTCCAAGATCAAACACCTCCACTGCCACTATTTTAGCCCTTCCCTTACTCCTTCAGCCTTATCCCCACCTCTTGAAGCTGTCCCGTCCCTCTTGGCCCAACACCCTCGCTCAGTAGCTGCTCTCCTGCCTCTTCCAGGCCACCTCTTCAGCTCAGTTATCCAGGGGAGAGCAAGGAGGGAGTCAGGAAAACACTGTCCCTGCCACAGCCAGTCCAACTGGAAAGGTCCCTGGCTGCTCCCTCACCTGCCTCCAGGGCAGTGCCCTCTGCTCAGGGTTTGCAGACCCCACCTGGAGCTGCCCTGACCCAGCAAGGTGGGACAAACCCTGTACAACACAGCCCCAGCTTCAAGGGCTTAGGTGAGGTTACTTGCACCATCACTGAGTTAATAGATCTTCTGCAATGCTGTTTCATACCTGATGGTCAGAAAGTTTTAGGGATAAAAATGGCTGTTTCCCCACTCTTGGAAAGGAGAGAATTTTTACTTGGCTTTGTAGGATTTATTTCTAGGCTTGTGACTTTGCAAGAAAAAAAAATCGATCAAAATCGCATCGTTCTGATTCCCGTCACATCCTTTTTGTTCTTTTCCCTCTTGACTTTAGAGGCTGCTATTTTAATAACTGTTTGCAGTTGAAATCAATGCCATGCAACACTGAAAAGGCTGAAATCCTAGTTTTCCTGAGGGAAAATACTTCCCCACACATCCCTCTGTGGGGGATCAGAGTTCAGCCATGTGTCCAGCAGCTCGGGATGATCCTTGGAGATGCTTCATCTTGTCTCCTCCCCCATGTTGCTCTGGAGGTGGTAATTCACAACAACAGCCTTCCATGCCTCCAAATACAGGAATGTGACGAAGTACAGGGACTTCAAAGAGCTGAGGTACAGGGGAATGTGGTGGTTAAAGGCTGCTGTGTGTTTTACGTTTCTGTGGTCTATTTTTAGCAGCTGTGGTTGCTGTGTATCGCAACCCTAAGCCACCTCTGAACTTAGTCACAAATATGAAACTGAAAAACAAATTAATTGGATCCACAGACTGGCCAGAAAGGAATCGTCTCTCAATACTTATGGACCAAACAAACATAAACAACTGTAAAAATGTCTTTTGTTCTCTGTGGCTAAACACAGGCCTCGTCTGCTGCTGATCCTTTGGCTGTAGAGTATAACGTCCCAGCATCTGTGCTGTGAGTTCTTGTTGCTGGGACTTTGAGGATTTTTAGGTCAGACCCACAAAAATGTTATGGCTGTTACGAAGTGCTGACTGCCAGGCTTTGCACCTCTTCTTTTGTGCTTGAACCGTTTTTTCACTTAAATCTTTGTTATGTCAGTGTACCTGTGCCGAAATTAGTTGCTTGAGCATAGTTGCTCGTGATTTGCATCAGTGAAAGTCAGAAGAGCATCCGTCCACTCGTGCTCTGTTTTCTTGGCCAGCTTGAAAGAGAGTCAACCCAAACCAACACACTTCTGTAGCTGGTGAAGCAATGCAGTATCTCATCTTACAGGTTGCTCTGTTCCTTTTGTTCTTTGCTGTCTGTGCATGCAGAGAGGCGTTTTCCCACGTTTGCCGTTTGATTTTATGTTTTCTCGTGCCCAGTCTGTTCGACTGCCTTTGCTTTTCAGTTACTGTTTCTCAAAATGGCTCCAACCCCTCTCCTTTGCCATCTCAGAGGAAAGGCACAGTTGCATTATTGTACTGAGTGAATTCATTTTCTCATACATGTAGCTGAATGGGAGATTATTTAAATATCTTAAACACTCTCCTAATTGGAATAATGACGTGCTAGGAATGGGAGTGCAAGGAGAATTTATATTCAGGCTCCCGATTTTCAGTGAATGAATAATCAACACTCCATTACTTCCTGCAAGGTTAAACAACTTTTTTTTTAAAGCGAATGGTTACTGTAAAAACACCATTTGACTGCACTAAAACAAACAAACAAATGGAAACCTAAGTATGGGTATTTCTGGTGATCTTTAGATCACGTGAGAGCTTTGTGGATCCCTTGGCAAGGGAGAAGCTGACTTGAAATGCTGCTGGCTGGTGCCTCAGGGCTGCCCAACAGCCTCTGCCTTGTGCTTGCCCCATTCATCCTGTCACTCCTCACCTTGTGCTATCCTGGTGCTGTTGTCAACACCAGCACTCCAAAGCCAACGCTCCGAGCCAGATCTGGGGGCAATTTGGGTTAAAAAATAACCAGCAAAGTATGTTTGCTTGTCTGTGTGTGTGAGTGTTTGAGAGGCTCCATTTCCCTGTGCGATTCACGGAAAGGCTGTACCAAGGTCTGTGCTGGCAGGAGGGCAGGCAGGAACAAGGGGGAAATAGAGCAACCCCAGGGGAGGAAAATCTCTCTGACTGAAATTGCTGCCAAATATTGTATCTTCTGAAGCCACTGCCTTAGATCAGAGCAGTCACATTGATGCCTGTAGCCTGTACCTTAGCAAGGCTGGCCTGTCTTTACATCTTTGCTTATTCTAATCAACAGGCTGGTCATTTTCTTGGCCAGTTTATTGCTATTTATAGCAATAATATAGTCAATTATATGCAGTTACTCAGAAGTCAGTGTGTAGTGGTCCAATGTAATCTATTTTATATATGAAATCTAATTTTCCTGTCATCCTGCATATTCACAATAATTACATAACACTCTTAATCATTTACCTAGAGGAGCCTTTAAGCAGTTGTGGGTGATTATGCATTGTTGCCACTACTCTCTTTCGTATCCTCCAGTACTACTCTTTTTTTTCATTGTTTATTTCCTGCCAATTGTTTCTGTAATTAATTTCATTGGGCTTGATCTGAAGCCCATGGAGGTGGATGAACAGACTGTCATTAACCTGAAGAGGCTGCAGATCAGACCTCCTGTAAATGCTTTAACAGGCACAGCTCAAAGACTTGAAATGCAGAACACCTGTTTTGCTGTGTGTTCCTATTGCTATTTCAGTTTGCACCATCAGATATTTATGCAGAAATGCAAACGCTCCGAGGCACAACACTGGGAAGTAGAAGGCTACGTTACATTGATTACAGCAGTACTTAGAAATGCCAAGCACAGCACAGGTTGTCCTGTGCCTCACTCAAGCACCCAGCAAGAGACAGATGGAGAGAGACGAACAGGTTTGTGGCAGAACTGAAGCTTAAATCCACGTAATGTTAACTGCAAGTTTAGTGTCTGTTCTCCTCCCCGCTCCCAGTCAGGGGTCTCGTTCTGCTGAGGCACAACAGCACATGTACCTGTGCACGTGCAATATTCTCTAATCCTGTCTGCCTGATAAAGGACACAGGAGGCAGAATATTAATCCAAAAGGAAGGACTGACTCTTGGGTGTTTCTATCAACCCTGGTGCTGTTTGCTTGCACAGCAGTAATTATGGACTCTGCCACAGACAGCATGAATGAGTCTTTCCAGTGTCTCCTTGATAAGAAGACGATGGAAGAGATCATGTGCACGTCTCACAGAGCTCAAAGTTTCCTAATCTTTTCGCATTCCACTTTTCATCATTATCAGATGCACTGCAATACCCAGCCTTGGAGGAGTGGCTTGAGCTGAAGGGACTTTTGCTGCCCCGTTTACACGATCCTGCTCGAAAACAGCCATCCGTGACCAAGGGTAGTAAAAACATAAAAATACCAGCTCAACTTGGAGCGAATCCTTGTTCCCACTAACTACTCAAAACGAAACATGAGTTTTAGTGCACTGTCCCTGCTGGAAAATATACCATGCTCTCACGTTATGAGAATTAACTACAAAGTTAGTTTAACTGCTAAAAGAGTTGGATTTTTTTTCACAGCAGCATCATGAACACACATGAGTTATCATGAGATGAAAAACAGGCACTCAGCAGCAGACCCTGAAGTCAGCAGTTCTGGACAGACATCTGAGCTGAGCTCAGCAAAACCACATTGTCGTCTTCTGACTGTTTCCACCTCGTGGAAACAAATGAACGTTAACCACCCAGAAGCTTTAAAAACTAAAAGCTTTTTTTAAAAAATCAAAACCCATTTTTAGAAATTAGGATGTCTCAAATCTCTTCTTTAAGTTTCTCAAACATTTGTAATTCATCCATTGATCTAAATGCAGATTCAGTTATTTATGCTGGATTTATTGTGCATTATGCTCTGGCCACTTGCTGACTCTCTCTCAGAGACTACATGAATTTTGGTGACAAACAGAGCTTCCTCTGTGCCAAACAGGAAAAATTTAAAACTATTTATCTGATATGACAGTATTGATAATAGCACAGAGAAGCACTTTGGACTTCTCCTAAAGGGCAGGCTGGTCTTCATTATCTTCTGTTTGCATTTCTTTTTGCTCCACGGAAGAGAGATTAGGAGACAGCCACCTCAGCTCAGTGTTTAGCAAGAATATAGAAGATAATAACTGCAAGGACACATTATTTACTTGATCAATAAGAGTGACTTTGGAATGCAGTCTAACTTGCTTTCTGAATAATTGTCTTAGACTTTGGTTCCCAAATGCTCCCTAACTCTCAACTGCCAAAACAAGGATTTTTAAATTACTTGCCTCCTACAGCTGGTTAGTAATAGGGACAGAAATTTGTAGGCACCATCCAGATTTTCCTTTGTAAAATAATTTTCCTTTTTTCACTAAAAATCTTCAATTGTCTAAATAAAAATCCCAGTGTAACCACCTCAGTCTTGCAGAAGGTGAGGCACAGGATGAGAAAAAGGATGATGGAGATCACACAGACTGTGCGAGGTACTACTGTTGTATTCATTCCTAAAATGAAAAGTGCTTGCTAGAAAGCAATCCTCTGGTAAGGCAGTCAGAGTCAGGTCAGGAAGGGAACCACTAGCAACCAGATTTTTATGTTTCTCAGGGTCTGAAATTGTTTTCCGAAGACATCAATTAATGTCAGCTTTGCCTACTTCTGATCTTGTTCCTAACGTTCCTCTGTATTTCGCCCACAGACAAATGTTTGAAGCTTGGACATTTTTAAGGGATAGCTCTAGAGGAGCTGGAAAAAATCCCAAATGAGTTTAAAATATTTCCATACTTGAAAGAACAAAAAATAATGATTGAATTGCCTCATATCCCCGAGTTCCTAGAACAGAGCCTTTACAGGGCAAATGTGACCTTGCTGTCCTTTCTCTGCCTGTTGCCGTGGGAGCATGAGGCGTGTTGGGATGCAGCCCAGCAGCCTGGTGCCAGCCTGGTGCTACCACACTGCTGCTCAACCTAAAGCCTCTTCTTGCCTTCACTCTCTGCTCTTGGCACGTGTGCTAAAGCCCTGGTGCAGGTGGGAAGGACAGGTGCCAGCACCAGCATCTCCCCTTCCCAACAGGACACTCATGCCCTCTATTTGCAGCCCTTGTGCAGATGTGGGAACCACAAACTCTACAGTGCTTTGAAGTCTAATGGCTTGGTAGCACGGTGAGATGTTAAAAAGCCCACTAAGTCTGTCAGGGGAAAATCCTTGTCTTTGAGGCTGCTATCACAGGTATTTATGGTAAAGAAATTCAAGGCTCTGCCTTCCAGATTGGCAGCTGAAAACAGGTGAAGCACAGGGGCAGCGTGGCTGACCAAGGAGCTCTTCCCAAGCTTTTGTACTGCAGCACCCAGGACATTCACAGACAGACAAAAATGCTATTACAGGTAAGGGGGCAATGCTAATAAATATCCGAAGCACCTCTCCAGTCTCTCCTTTCCCGGTGAGCTGGCATGCTGGCAGTGTCTGAAAGGAACCAAACGTGAATCTTGCCTCACTTCTCTTTTCTGAACATCCTTCTGATCAGAATGAACAATGAGTGTCAGCCCAGATGGCTGCATGGGTGCGTGTCTGTCTGCGCTCCCCTGCTGAATACGGCCACCGTGCAGTTCTGGCTGGAGGAGACCAGAGTCCCCACGCTGGGAGCCGGAGTTCCCAGGCTGGGGCATGGCGTGACCAGCAGTGCTGAACTGCACTGCTGGCAAAGTGCACAGGGCCTGACAGCCCAGGAGAAGAGAAAACCCTAAGGGAGAGAAAGCAAAGCAGACCAAAAATAAGTGCAAGTGCAAAGGCTCCCTTACATGGGCTGGTAGCTGCTGGCTCATGCCTTGATCCAAGAGTACCCGGGGCTCAGAAGGTCCTTTCCACCACTGATTTTGTCCCACCCAGCAGCCCATGTCATGCAGGTTCCTGTCTGCCATGGAGACAGTGTGCTGGTCCTGGACAAGGGGCAGCCTCTGACATTTGGGCTGGGGATTGTCCCTGTGCCCTGAACCAGGGTCTGCATCGTAATTCTGCACACAAGCAGGTGTCTCCTCATTGCAATGGCACCTTCCCATGGGGACTCACTCACAGTTCTCCCTGGGCTTCTTCTAGGCTCTTAGCAGAGCTGTGGGCTCCATGGCAAGATGCTGACAGAGCAAGTGGGAAGAGATGGTGGAAAGGCTTGAGAGGTCCAAGGAATCCAGCATGGCCACAGGATAACGGACCAGCAGTAAGTTTGCTGGAAAAATCAAGCCCAGTTGCTTACTTCTACTGGTTTTACTGCGTCAGATCTGGATGAGTTTGTAACATTCTGCTCCTCCATTTCCTTGTCTTAAACATGAACATTTTGTTTCAGGACATGAAAAGGGAGTGGGGTTTGGGTGCTGAAATTTCAGAAACAAGGAAACACTGTGCCTTGTCTTTCCAGTTCTTCATAATTACTTGGCTTTCTGGGTCTTCCCTGGGGGACTCTTCACTTCCTTCTGCCAACTGTATTCAGAAATTAATTACTCTGATTCATATCCCGGACCCTGGCACCTGCTAATTTGGTGTCCATACGGGCCACAAGTGGATATGTCCTACGTAGGGCTTCCAGAACTTATCCCAGAAATGTAGTTAAGTGAGGATTTCCTTTAGTGCCAAAGTTCACTGCAAAACTTCCCTCTGTCGTTTCTCTACCTCAAGCTACTCACTGCCCTGCTCCTGGACCTCTCCGGCCCCCAGGTTTTTCGTTTTAGTACAGCAGAGCTCCACAGAGACTTACATGGGCATGATTATGAACTAAAAGAAAGAAGCAGGAACAGCAAGGAGACAAGTGTCTGTCCTCAGTGAGCCTCTGCAAAGGACTTTTAGGTTCCAGTGATGTGTCCTGGGCTCCTGTATCTAAGCTTTGGCAAGACTGTAGAGAACAAAGCAATTCAGAGACTGTCTCTTAAGTGTTTAATGCTCTCAGGAGAACCTGTCTGAGCCATACACAATTTTATGGCACACCCTGTGGCTGTCTCCAGTGGGCCACGGAATGCAAGAGGGGCAGACCACTCTGGGTTACTTTGACACTGGTTTTGGTTCCTCTCAAGCTGTTCTAGGGGTCTTTCCTGCTGACTCAACAGCTCTTGTGCTTCCTGCCTGTATCTGCGGAAAAACCAGCCGCTGATTCAGCTGTGGCTCTCTCAGGGGGGAGCCTGAGTCTGGGTTTTGAGGAGGCAGGCCAGCCTCCAGGAGCCTTCGCCTGTTCCCAGGGGAACCCCAGAACCAGGAATGAAGACAGAGCACAAGTTTTGGTTTCAATTCTCTTTTTAAAACTAGTGCCTTTTCAAAAACCAGTTTCCATAGTGACAGGGAACTGTGGCACCATTGTGAAGGTCCAAAAAGCCCTGGCCGGGTATTAGCCAGAAATTCAGCAGTGCGGCCAGCTCCGGAGCAGCCTTCCCCAGCCCCTGCTGTGCTCACAGCAGGGCTCTGCTTCAAACACCTTCCTGCCCACCAGCCACACTTTTAGCTGCCTGTGGGCTGTGCTGCTCCTGAGGACTAGGGCTTAATCACAGGTAAAATTATGTTTGTCCAAAAAAGGAATATGCTTTGGTTGCATTTAGCCCTTTCCTATAACGGGAAAAGCCAGATTTGAAGACAGCTTTCCACCATTGTTTCCTTTCGCAGAATGGTGCAGAAACCATGAAATGTGCTCACGATCATCCGTCGAGTCAGCAGAGGAGCCCAGCTGAAAGCTCGAGTCCTATTTAATTCTTATTTATTAGAACATGCTGCCCCTCACCTTCTCTTTTGCTGTCTGTCTCAGGGGGTACTTCCACCCATGCTATAATCCAGACTTGCCAAAAGGGCCTAGGAACCCTCACACAAATCATATTGTTGTCCTGGTCCTCACCACAACACACAAGAAGCGTGCCAGAGAGAACATCCTCGCTGCTGGGCTCAGTGCCAGGTGGTGGAGGTGATGGACACCACCACTTCCTCACGGCGCTCCGTGGCCCTCATCCTTCGTTATCTGCTGGATTATGTTGCAGTCTGTAGTATGCAATGAAATACAACCACAGCACTCTTACAAGTGTCAGGTAAAGTTACAGGCACCTGCCAAGCGCTTGTGTTACCCGTGGCTTTTAGGTAACGTGTACCATGTGTGTGTAGGAGGCAGAGAAAGGTGTGGTTGTGCTATTTGTACAGATCTCAGGATGCCTTTCAGTAGGTCTGGACTTAACGCCTTTCCTCAGGAAAAGCCGGGACTGCGGGCTTCAGTGAGGGTGTCTGTGGCCTGTGTGCCATCCAGAGTGCAGATCCAGCCTGCCAGGTGGGGTGAGGATGCCTGCCCGAGGGACACAGGGATGTAACAGCCCCAGCAGGAACCACTGCACATGTGGCGATTCCAGAACAGAGCCCTGGCACTGAAGGCAGGGCACCAGCCTGACTCAAAGCACGCACCAGCCACCTCCTCTCGCCCTAAGCCAAGCACTATTATCCCTTTCGGTTTTATGATAAACTATAATTTTTCTTAAACATTTAACAATCATTATTCCCTTCCTACTCCTCCTATTTTTGCCTGCGTATCCATGCGACACTTTTGGAGCTGAGATCACACGCAAGAAAACAGAGTGAAAATGGCAACTAATGTAGCTCTTGTGAGAGAAGAATGTTTTGCATGTTGCTTCCTGTTAAACCATTGGAAATGGCATATCCAAACAAGAAATTGTCTTTCCGGTGCAAGACCTTAACTCAGATGAAAAAGGCCAAGCTCCGTAGGAAAGAAAAAAGAAGGAGAGGCATATTTGGACCAGTTTTTATGCCAGTATTTTCAGTGTCAGGGTAGATGTACAGCATCAAGCTAAGGGTTTGTCTATCCTACGGCTGCCTGTGGAGCCCCAGAGAAGGCCAAGAGGCCAGACATATTTGTTTTGTATTTCCCAGTTTCCAGCAACCAGCAGCTTAGGGAATTCATCAGACAGAGGTGAAACTGTGTCTATATTGCCAGGAGAAGCTGAATAAAAAAAGAACTGTGTATGTCTTGAAAATTAATCATCAGGATTCACCAAAACTTGGGAAGTGCACCACTCTGACTGTCTTGTGATTGCGAGTGAAGGCACTGTTTTAGGGAGGTACGTCCTGCGAGAGACAATTTTTTCCCTTGCTTCCTCAAGACCTTCAAGTGACCCCACTAAATTGTTAAAATTCCATTAGAAAGTGGCTGCTGGGAACATGTGCAATAAATAGCTGCTAAGATCAATGGCAGTCTTGCTGATTTAAAATCAATGTATTGCTTGCTGACAGTGCTGGCAGTGTTTTCCTTTGGGAAATGTAACAGCAATTGGCTTTAAATCAACACAGTGGTAAAAAACTTTATCTGAACTCATTACTGACTCAGACTGATTTTAGAGTAATCCAAAAAATGCCTGTTACCCACAGACAAGACTTGGAAGTGATGAGTGACTTTGGATACTGCCATTTATGGTGGGCCACTGGAAAGCATCCTGGAATAGAGCAGAACTTCTGAAAATGCTCTCTGAAAATTAGATCCTTAGGGTACCTAGACCATGCTCTGAAAGCGACCAGTCACTTTTGAAAACATGACATGAACAGCATCAGGTTACTATGGCTCTAATGACCACCATCCACCTTTTCCAGGCCAATTCCTTCTTCCCCTCACAGCTTTTGGCTGGCCTTCATCCCACATGACACCATGTATTCTTGATGGAAACGAGCCCACCAAAACCTAAAGTGCCACCAAAAGTTGGTCTCATCCTTCAGCCACCAGCAAGCAGCTTTGGGTTGAGCTGGGATCCTCTCCCTTTTCTTCCTTAAAGCTCCTCCCTCACCATGAGTAGATTTTTCTGTCAGAGGCTCAGCTAGATTGCTTTAATGAAAATAGGCATGAAAGCATTTGTCCTACCTACATTGTTTTGTAACCTAACCATTTAATTGCATCATGCTTTTTCCTACAAATCATCTGATGATGATTCCCAGGACAAGCCTTTACCTCCTTTCCTGCATGTTTTAATACCTCAGCTATTACTACCTCCTGCTTGTAGATATCACTAAATCACGAGGGGATTGGTCACCAGATAAATCAGAGCTCTTGTTGGTGAGTTTCTAATCTGGTACCTGAGTGAGAAACAGAAACTGTAACCACATCAGAACTCTGCAGTCAGTGCCTACAGACTGTCCAGAAGGGACAGGCAAGGACGGAGGGCAGGGTGTTTACCCTACACGCGAAAAAATAGATTGAATGCACAGAACTGTCTTTGAAAACCTTTGAGAGCTTATAAGTAAAATTTAGGGGGAAGCCAACAAAGGAAACCTCATGTTTGGTCTTCCTGCAGGGCACCAGAGCAAGAGAAGCTGTTGATGAAGCTTTCTTACTTCGACTACAGGAAACACTGTGCTCCCATGCTCTGATCCTGTTGGGGCACTCCTTGATATCTCCTGGAAAAGCAGCACAGTAAGGTGTAAGCAATCCAGGAGACTCTTGGAGGGTGTTGAGGATGATTTCTTAATCCAGGTGACAAACAGCTTGACCAGAGGAGAAGCATTACCAGTCCTGCTGCTTATCAACAGGGATGAGCTAATTAAAGACGACAAAACTGGTGATAGGTCGGACTGCAGCGATTCCGCCCTGGTGGAATTCAGTCTTGAACACGGCTCCTGTGAAGAAAGGCTGAGAGAGTTGGGGTTCTTCAGCCTGGAGAAGAGAAGGCTCCAGGGAGACATTACTGCTGCCCTTTCGTTTATGAGAAATATGGAGAAAGACTTTTTACCGAGGCCTGTAGTGATAAGAGAAAGGGCAGTGGTTTTAAACTGAAAGAGGGTGGACTTAAATTGAATCTACAGAAGATTTTTTAAAATTATTAGAACGGTTATGAACAGGTCGAGAGAAGTTGTGGATGCCCCATGATGGGAAGTGTTTGAAGTCAGGAAGGATGAGGCTTTGTGCGATCTCATATAGTGGAAAGTTCCCTGCCCATGGCAGGGGCTTTGGACTAGATGATCTTTAAAGGTCCCTCCCAACCCAAATCATTCTATGGTTCTATGATAAACCATAAACATTTTAGATTTTGTGATTTACTTCCATGTTGTAGAACAGAATTTTTTTTTAAAATGGAGACTGTTTTTCCTTCCCTATTAATGTTTTTCTATAAGATTATAATGTACTTGTTTTGATGGTGACTAGGATATAAACCAGTCACAAACAAGGAAACTCTCGTAAAGGACCTGCACTCTGGATCCTCCTTAGCTATACACATGCTCATCCCCAGAAATACTAACTTTTCCATAAACATGGACACGCACACAAAGCATTTATTAAGCCCAAACAGCAAAGTGGTTTCATGCCTGAGAAGAAAACTTTCAAATACAAAGCCTATAAATAGATGATATGTTGCCTTTCTGGTTCAGTAAATAGCCTGAAAAAGTGCACTCAGGAGACGTGAATTTGCAGTGTCCCCCCTTTATTTCACTGGGATGTTAATTCTGCTGTCTAAATTTAATATTTTATTGTCAGTATGGGAATTGCCACCACAAGGGAAGCAAAGGCACTTTCTGCATTTCTTTAGGACTCAGGAAATAAATCTGTACAGAAAGAAAACAGCCCAGTATCTCCTCACGTGCAGAAGAAAGCACCGGGTTACTTGACATGAAAAGCATCAGGAACCTGAGCAATGACCAGGACACAAACCACAAACAGGCCTAGGCAAGTTGGATACAACAAAATAGAAAGCCACACTGGATGTATCTCGCAGCAGCTGACATGGACACTGCTGCCCTGGGAACTGGGAGGCTGTGCTTGGAGCAGCCAGCAAGAAAACGGCTCAGGAGCATCTCACAGAGATGAATTCAAATAAAACTTCTCCAGCCGTTAATGGTACACTTGTTTCTGGTTCTTGAGTAGTTTAATTCCCAGTCACTTTTGTATTAATAGTAAATCTGAAAGTGCAAAACAAAGCATGTGGCTCCGTGACCCACTGACAGAGCCCGTTCCGTCAGAAGGAGAGAAGATGTGACCCCTCATTCCAGAGGCAGCTGAATGTGAGAAATGTTTTGCAGCTTTTCCAGCCACAGATGGGGGTAGGACAACCTCCCCGTGCAATAAACAGATTTCTCTTGCTGTCTTTTCTACCCCCTGCACACCACAAACATGGCCCAGCAAAAGTATTTTCAAGCACAAACATGCACAGAAATACTTAATGCTTTGTGTTGCTATACCCAACCCCCACAAATTTATGCTCATGTAATTACTGCTCTGTGTTTGCCTACTGATAGCGAGTTAAAAATACCACACACACCCCAAATTAGAACTGGATTCTATTTTTTGTTAAATTCCTGAAGTTGATACAGAAGAAAATGTTGTGATGAGCCACATGAGATCCCTCTTGTCTGCACTAGTCAGGACAGGAGACTGCAACACTACCAATAGAAAAACCCCACCAAAAGCATGGCATGCACAGACCAAGACAAATTTGACTGTGTTATGATGGCATCAATCCTGTATCCCTTCTCCTTTCCTCATCTGATGCTTGGTGTTTGTACAGTGGGAATGGATTTGAGCTGGGATCTTTTCTATCAGAGCCTGCATTTAAACGGAATGTAAAATCTTTCTGCAATATCCAAATTCCTAGTTTATATTCCAAGGTACTCCTAACTTAGACTAAATGTAAAATATTTCTGTTATTTAGATAAAATGTAAAATGACATGCAAACCATTTCTGTTCTATCCAAATTCCTAATTTATACTCAGAGGTGTCTCTCACTTACAAGCAACTAATTACCATTGATGTAGCACTTATTTTTATAGTAGAAATACGGACATAATCCAAGAATAATCTTGCAAGTCACATGAAATTAATCTAATATTAAATAAACAACAACAAATTTTCAGCTTATATTCAGTTTGTAAAATTCTTCTCATATGAGCCACCTCTTTATTACATACAAGTACCATATTTGCCATTTAAGCTTCTGAGTCTCTATTTTTAGAAGCTTCGTGGAAGAAACTGTCTGGAAATCCCATGAGGTCAACCCCTTCCCAAGCAAAACCGATGAGACTGAGTTTCCCAGTGCCTGTTTGGGGTGGGGAAGTCAGGACATGCACACAGTTTCCCCTCCACTTCTGACAGGCTTCTCTGAGAAAATAACATCTCACAAAAACCCACCCTGAGCTGTTAATGTATTCTGAATGTTTGTATCAATGACACAGAGAAATACCTTATATGTGAGACGAGGTGACGCTTCAGCTGGCAGCCACTGGAGACAGAAATTGCATCAGAAAAAAAAAAGAATTTACCTAAAGCTGCATTCTTCCCAATATCCTCTCACACTTCGGAGCAGCAGAGACAATACCAAATGTAAAACATGCTCCTGCCCACTGCACAGGTCTGGATCATCACAGAGAGGCCAGGATAAGCAGATGAACAGTTTGGCTAAGGACCAAGGAGCAGATGTTTTTTTTTTTAAGATATTGAAAAGCCAAGACACAATCAAGGTCCCAGAAGGATTTCCAAAAGCAATTAGGAGCCCAGGTTCTGTGAGTCCATTGGTGCTTCTGATAATCCTGTATAGTTGCAAATGAACTGCGTCACTGAACATCAAAATACCTCTGTGCTCGTGCTGGTTCTGCTAGGGACCTCTCAGAAGGGCAAAGTCTTTATCACAAAAATGTTAGAAATTTCTTCCCCTTCTTTAGTACACCTAGCTTCCCCCCAAAATGGGAAAGCTTATCCTCCTCTTGCTTACTGAAATTGTTACTGCCCTATGAACTATTTTAACTGAAATTGTAAGATCGGCACTCAATCCCTTGGCTGTGGCCACCCAGATCTTTGCTTTACAGAGAACAATTTGCTTTCATTTGATTGCGGTTTACCTGCCACAGATTTCACTGCAATGCCTCTCTGATCTGATAGCACAGGTTTGCTGGGTCTTTTTCGTCAGGCAGAAATCCCTCTTGGGTTGGTAAGTGACGCAGAGGTTGCAGCGTCCATCCTGGTGCCATCAGATGGTGGTGGGCCAAACGCTGCCCTTTCTATTTACACATCTCTACTGACAGGAATCGTGCTGCCCATGTGGGACCTCGGGACTGCTGTTCATACGCATTTTGTCCTCAGAAACATGATTCCAATCTATTGCACAAAGACTGCAAAAGAATTGTACTGATTTTTTTTTTACTTTATAGAAGAAAGTGTTCCCTCAATGTGATAAATACTGAACATGACTTTTGTTCAGGCTGCAAATAGCAAATTACCTAATCATCTACTATTTAAGTACCTGTTTGTTTTATCATAAAGTGAAACTTGTGAGCAAGATCCTATTACATGTAAAGTGGCTTCCTGCATCCTTAAATATTAATCCTCAAGTAAAAACAAACTGAAGGTAGTCCCAAGGCTCACTTTAGTAAGTCTGAGCTGATGCATCCCACTCTCTCGTATCCCACATTAAATGTTCCTTGCTTTGTCTTTGTGCCAACACCAACATTTTTGCAGTCTCTGAATGACCTCGGCAGAAGGATGGGGATGGGGATGTAAGGTGGGAGGGACCCAGTCCTGGGAGGGCAGAGGGACCATTACCAGTCACTGGCAGCACGAACAGGGCTGGAAAATACAGCCAGCCCTGCAAGGGAGAGGGTGTGCTAAGGACTTGTGGTCTTAGGATGGAGATGATGGGAAGTGTTAAGGGGGCAATTGTGAAACGAGAGAAGCCCCTGAAAAGGAAAAATATGGAAACATGGGGTGGTGGAGAGTCAAAGTGGAGGAGAAAGAGTGGAAAGCCGCAGGGGACTGTGAAAGAAATAGGGATTTGAAAGGAAGGGCAGAAGCGGCAGGCGTGAAGATACGGGAAGATACGGGAAG
>VZTD01003689.1:465937-541630 GCA_013397725.1 Rhagologus leucostigma | reverse complement strand
GGTGTCCCCGCTCCCGGCCGGTGCCCTCCCACCCGGTCCCCGGGCGCTGTCCCCGAGCGCGGCGGGCGCTCCTCTCCTGCCGCCGCCGGGAGCGCGACCGTCGGCGGCTACCCCCGCCCCCCGCGATGCTCACCCCGGCCTCTCCCGGCAGCTGTTGCTCCAGCGGTGCGCCTGCCCGGGCGGCTCTCCGCCGCGTCCTCCTCTTGTCTTGTGTGTTTTTAAAAACATCTACAGTACATCTGCTCTACGTGCACTGCATCTGCTCAGAGCGGCGCTGCCCCGGCTGCCCTGGGCTTGCGCCGCGGCAGCGCCCGGCGGCATCCTCCGGTCCCCGCGGCCTCCCTTGCCCTCGCGGGCACCTCTGCCTCTCCATCCGGAGGTGGCTTTGCTGTCCAGGTCCTGGTTTGGGCTGAGGTGTGTGTTGATCCCCGTGTGGGGCAGACCTTTCCATAGGTTGGGTGACTTCCCGCTGAGACCTCGTCTGGTCTGCAAGTCAGTCTGGCACTTCCACCACGTAACGACATGAAATTGGGATTGGTGTCACCTGCCTGTCTCATGGGGAGTCACGATGCTTAATTAACGTAACCAGCAGTAAGGTAGCAACTCACTGCTGTCCTGTCAGTAGATGATGTGTGCAGTAGAACTCTTGGATTGATGGAACCAAGCTGGTAACTGAAGGAGCTGTGGCTTGTGCCAGCAATACAAGGAACTGCCCCTGCAGGTGGACAGGGGCTGTTTCAATGCTGAAAGAACTGCCAGAGCAGCAGAGAAGCTGCACTGTTAGACACGCTGCTTTGCATGTTCCCCTTTCTAGAAAGTGAGGGATTTGTTGGAATACCCCAGCAGACTTAACACATGCTGTAAGGATGTGGGAAAGTTTCCTGGTGCTTCGCTGCAGCGCTGAACACCTATTGCTGGTATCCTGGTTCCCTGTTGATCCGTTCTCATCTTGTTTTGAAATGCTTTGGTTAAGGGCCAGGCTCTTGCATACTCTCTGGCAGGTAGAAATCTTGTCCTGACCTTAACTCACAAAGCCGGTGTTCAAAACTTTTAAATTGCTTTGCCAGTTCTGCACAGCAGGCTGTGTTGTCTGATAGTTCAGATTAAATTTCCCCCATTATTAACATGTACCTGGTAAGTTCATCAGCAGCCTGGGGATGACTTTTATCTCTAGAGACAGAGGGAAGTATCTTGAAAATTATAACATTGTAGTGCCAGACTTTTTTTTGGTGCTTTTCCAAAATAGTTAAAAAGGTTTGGTATCTTTGTGCTTCTGTGCCATAAGCTAAAGTTGTCCTTCAGTAAGGTTTTTGGTTATAGTGAATTGTGTATGTGTATCTTGGAAGTAAAATCTCGTGTTGGGACAGTACTGGAATGGCTCAAAAAAGGACAGGATTTGTTTCACAGCTTGCAGGAGGCAGAACTTGGCTGTTGAGATAGTGCATCAGGGTGGTCTTGCAGAGTGTTATTTCAACCGAGCTTTGAGGCAAATGACTAAAGCACGAATACGTGTTGGGAAGGGTGTTCAGAGTTCAGACCGGAAGGCTTTAGGAAGGTACCTTGGGAAGGAAAATGAAAAAACCCTTCTTTTCTCACTTGCCCTTTTGACATGTAACAAAGCACATTCCTGCTCTGGCTGCATCCCTGACATGTGACCAGTTTACTTCACCGAAGGCAACTAATGCAGGTGTGAAGCTGTGGGGAGCTGGAGGGATGAGGAGACCGGGAGCTGTGACCAGAGCTGCAGCTGTTTGCCATTGCTGTGGAGGTGAGAGGGGAGAGTGACTGAGCCTCCACACAGCTCACAAAAAAAGAGCTGGAAGCCTTCAGTGTTCTGAGGAGCATTTTTTCGCACATCTCCGTCAGTGGTTGTCATGTCGCAGTTCCTCTGAAGGAGGGCACCGTGCTGCTCCACGCTGGCTGTTCTGCGGCCTGGGAAGGGCAGCTGGAATCGGTGTCATGCGGCAGGGAGCGTGGTGTGGCCCTTGCACAGCTGGGGGTGAGGAGCAGGGTGGCTCTACAGCTGGTGGGCTCCCTCCAGCAAGTCTCTTGCTGAAAGGAAGGGCAGTGGCCATCGGTCTGGCTGCACCTGGGTCCTTGCCTTGGGGCCCAGCCCTTATCTCTGTACTGCACTGCCTTTGCTGCATAGATAGTCTGGATCTTTGGAGCCGGCATGGATATCACTGCCACGACATGATGGGGAGATTCTCTGGAGGGGCAGCACCTGAGGCATAATCAAATTAGCCAGAGAAATTGATTTGTCTGTAGTGTATGTCCTCTCCCAGCACACTGCAGCATCAGCCTCAATGGGGAGAACACCAGAAGAGCACATTCGAGAGTGACAGGATTTTTCTTTCCATTCTCAAAGCAATGGCCTTTGTACAGTACTGCAGCAGGTGGCCCTGGCTGCTTACACACAACCTGCTCTCCTGCATCTCCCCCTCTTTCCTTCCTTAGGACACTCTTCTAACAAGAGTCAAAACCCCTGAGCTCCAAGTCTGCTGTACAACTGATAGCTGGAAGGAACCATGCAAGGAGGCATGTTCCATGGAGAGGAACGTGGGAGAGATCACAGCTAGGACTGCTTGTTTGTGCTGGCTGCCAGGTGTGCATCATTGCCTGGGGGGCTTGGAATGTCCGCCCGGTGCACATGGAGAGACCACAGCATTGTGCAGAGCTCGTCAAGCTGCGGTCTCTGATGCTGCACAATTCATATGTGCGGAGCGGGGAGCGTGCCCACAAATAAACAAGCCTGGTGCCAAAATACCTTTTAACGTATTGTGCCAGGTCCTCAGCTGGGATAAAGCTCTGGAGTCCTGCTGATGTTAGAGTCTAGACTTACATGGCTGTGGCAGGGAAGATGCATTTGTCTGCCATCCTGTTCCATCTGGTGAGCGATGCTCACTCTGGTTGGAAGTCACCTTGGAGGGAAGCTTTCACTGCTTCCTCTGCTAGGCAAGCAGGAGCATCCTGCTTCAAAACTGTTATTCTTGATACTGCTCTGGTTAAGAGCTGTTTTTTCTGCATAAAGCCATGCGGGCTGAGAGCCTGTAGTTGGAGCACAGTATTGATAAACGGCATGTTTGCTTCATGGATGTGTGAGGTCTAATTCCATGTTTGTTCAGTCATCACTGCTCCCACCTTAATAAAAGAGAACTCGTTAGTGATTTTTGTCCAGCTCCCCCCACACCCACCACTCTTGTCTAAGCAGTTTTTAGTGTGAGCTTGTGGGAGATAGCTCTTGCCCTAAGGACCTTTCTGCCCAGCAGGCACCGTGATTGCAGGAGCCACAAGTGTGCAGCAGATGAGCTTGGAGACACACAGTCATTCTGACATTTACATAACGCTTCTTGCTCAAAGGGACCCTATTTTGCCCCTAAAGTTAGGGCTAAACTTAGTGTAGGGCTTCACAGCACTTTGAAGAAAACAGGGCATGTGAAATAGATATTAATTGGCTGAGGGTAGGTCTCTTGGGGGGCAGTTATAGATGATATCGGTGTGTCTTTTAGAGCAAGATGAACTAGGGGCTTTCATCCCTACAGCATTCCCTCTGCACCCAACTTGTACTTGACCTAGCACAGCCCTATGTGTGGGAGACAGGTGAAACACTCTTTGGGACAGATTATTGCCCAGAATCCATATTTTAACAATCCCTATCCCTTCCCTTTCGTTCTCTGGTGTATTTGCTTCTTTAAACAGAAATAGCTGGGTTGGGAAAGGATACGTTGTTTTGGCTGCACAAAGGAAGTGGAACCCTGTCCCTTCTGATTGGGAAGCAGCAGCACCCTCCTGAGAGCAGCCCTTGTCAGCCGTCAGGGTAGATGCAGGATGTCACTGGAACAGAATATAAAGGTGACTTGCAAAAACTGGGCAAAATACCTGAAAGGTATGGTCTGGAAAGATATTCACCAGCAAGAAATATGGAATAGGGCTGGAGAACTGGATGGGTATCATTTGTGTTTCTGAACAGGGGCCAAACCACACTGATCCAGATGGGTATGGAAACCTGATGTAAATCATGTTGCTTAGAGACTCCGCACTGTGGGCAATTGTAGCAGTAGTAGGTCTAAGCATAGTTTTAAAGGTTTATTATTAGAAAGGGTGCTCCATAATCCTCAAACTTCTGCTGAAAACATGAAAGCCAGATCACACTGGAACTATTTCAGCCTTTGCTTCTTAAAGAGAGGATGTATTGTTTCTGCATTAATGAATGAAATGTTAGCAACCATCTAAGAAGTAACTCATGGTTAATTTAACTTCTTCTCTGTTTATATGCATCGTTGTTGCTTTCATTGTGATTTCCCCCATTACTTAAATGCATCATAAGTTGGGATTTTATTATGCAGGAGGCTTGTAGACATGCACATTTATATACTGCATAGACAATTATGGAAATATGGCACTACTATAAAAACCAAGCCAATGTAAATGAGTGATAGAAAATATTTCTAAACATCTGAGCTCACTGAAGAAAGAGAGGGAATCATCACCTTAGGAAAGCTTAGCTGGATCTTAGTAACACTTACGTCAGTCTCACCTTTTGGGAGAAGCCTAAAAACTTTGGTGCTACTGAACAAAAAGCTGTGCTGATTTATACCAGCTAAAGCCCAGGCATAGTGTTACATGCCACGATTTATTTTTTCAGACTGAACTTGCACATTCTTGCTGTGACATTGACATTCTTTGCTGTAGCTGTTGCTAGGGGAGGGTGGGCTAGCAGAGCCTGGAAAGTGCGGGCTTCTCTCACGCTCTTCCCAGTGCCAGGGAGGGAGCGTTAAGCAGGCAGTGCTGATCACTGCTGCAGGCAGTGCTGTGGATTAAAGGCTTCATTAACCCAAGTACATCACTCAAGGCACACGCGCCTGTTGTTCAAAGCGTGCTTTGTGCATTAAGATTATGGGTCCAGCTCAGAAGTCTGTACTTACACATAACTCCTCTGAAAGGACAGAGATGCATTTCTTCCATTCCCTTTTCCTGTCCAAGTGTCTCTATCCAAAATACACTGTGTGCAGCAGAAGAGCCAAAGTTATCTTCTCTGTGGGTAACTTCGCAGTGCTGAGGAAATAATAACTCCAGTGAAATTAGACTCTTAGAAAAAGATGGCATCAGGAACGCATCTTCTGCTAGCATGTGGAAATTCTTGAACAGCAAAAGGATTATTAGTTACATAACTCCCTTCCCTCCTGGAGGCCTAAGAGGTTATTATATCACCACTTAATTTTTCTACTGTCCTTCATGTCACACAATGCCCAGTAGATTTGTCATTACAACAGAGGTGTAGATTTTGCTTACTGCAACATACACAAAATGAGGGTGATGGTTATTCCTTCTAGCCTGCTTGTGCCCTTCCTATATCCATTTCTTATAGTGCCATAATCTAAATAGCATTTCAGCTAATGACAGGTTTCTGTGTGACAAATGTGTCTGTCCAGAGCATCACTCCATGTAATGCTGGGCGTGAACAAGTATCCAGGTGACACGGCACAGAAAACTGTGTCTAGGAGTTTACACACCAACAGCGCTGAAAGGCAGTAGATGGGCTGGGCAAGAGCTTTCCTGAAGATTTCAAGTGTGCTGGGGTGGGAACGATTTCAGACACCAGCAGAACCCGGGGGCTCACACCGCAGCCTCTGACTCAAGAGTTGCACAGATGCAGTTTAACTCTGAATGCATGCAACTTGCATCTCTTCTTGCATTGAGTCAGTGTTGCAAGGCTGACTCTTGTATTGCAAATCTGCCTGTTAGTGAAGATGGTGGCTCTTTTGATTCACCTTGCTGTGATCCTATGGAAATGCCTTGTTTCTACCAGCAGGCTAGTCTTCTCCCAAAAACTAATTCCAGTAGATTATTGCAAGACGTGTTCTTACCAAAACCAAGAGAAGATGAGACAACTTGTGTTACCAAACTGGCCTTGGGACTTCTGTTAAATTTGGATGAATGGTAAAGGTTCATGTCTTCCTCCTCACCAGATACCCACTTGGGAGGCAGATATGGCATCAGTTGGCATCAGGCATTAAATTCCTGTTATATATAAAAATAAGTGCATTTCTGCTGGTTGCAAGTAGCCTCTGATTGAATCATTGCTTGAGACTGAGAGAAGTTTGACATTAAGCCAGCTGCTCATTTTTCAGCACACTCTAGGCACACCAGACAGATCCTCAGATTTACATGTCTCCCATGGCTTTAGCAGAACTGGGCTGAGGCCATGGCTTGGCTACTATATCCCTATTTGCCTGTGTCTTTTGGTTGTGTTAGGGCATGGATAGCAGTGCTGACTTGTGCTCCACTGCAGGAGGAACTAAGCAAGTTTTGTGGCTTTTCCCTGCAACCCTGATACAAAAGGAGTGTGATGACAAGGTTATCACTTAATTGATGTTTATGAAGTTTCCACTTCACTTGGTTGCATCTCTGGATTTGCACCCTCAATATAAAGGGCATAACCCTGGTAAGCAGCTGCACACTCACTTGTGAGCGTGGTCTGCATTTGTTTATGCAGCCTGATTACAGCAGGGGTTTTGCAAGTGGAAGCCTTGGTGTATCAGTGTGAGTCCTGGGAGTGTGTGGGTTAGTGTTTATGCAGGTTAGTGTTTGCACCTGCCCATTCCATATCTGTTGAGACTGGCTGGGAAGATCCAATTTGTCTTCAGCTAAGTTGTGTCTGATACTGACTTATCCAGGTCACAGCATCTTGACACAAGAATAGATACTGGAAATAAAATCTGTGGCTCTGCTGTCATCCCTTGACCTTAACACCCTCCTGTCTCTTAAGCATATTGATCCCATGATAACATGAGGAGGGCTGTTGCTTTTTTGTAAGGTATCAGAGGAGCATCTCTCTAAATACACATCTTTATTGGGATACATTGCTATTTTCCCCTTCTGATTTTCTTTAATATCAGTATTTCACAAGCTTTCAACCTGCAGGACATGATATACAGAGTAGAGCTTTTCATTCAGTTTCCTAATAGGCATGAGACAAGTTGAGCAGTCCCTCCTGGGCTTCCCAGCACAGCCCCCTGCTTGCCTTTGCTGGTATTTTTGCAGCCCCTTGTGAGGATTCACACAGCAAAAGTCTCTTGTGCAGAGCCGCCAGCTTTCCCAGACACTGGCAGCCGACTTCCCCTCCTGTTTCAGTTCTTCCTTCCTGTTTCTTTTGCAAAAGCCTCACCTCTGCCAGGTGTGCACCCGTCTGTTGTGTGAGCCAGAAAGGTGAGCTGCAAAAGTGCCTTTTGAATGCCTGAGGCGGTTTCACCCTTGGCATGTCTTTGGCAATGGCTGGCAGGGCTGGTACAACCTGTCATGTGCCACCTGCCTTCTGGGCTGCACTAATGGCTCTTTAGCTGTTCCTGCCAAGGGCTGTGGCAGCACCAGTGCCTTCAATGCCCTTCATTTAGACCCACATTATTCCCCACAGACTGTAGGTAAAAGGACATTTCTCTGCTGAAGAGCTTGCTTCTGGATGGAAGGGTCTCCCTTCCCTCACAAATACCAATCCCTGGTGGCAAAGCAGCTCGGGGCAGGGTAGAGCTTTGCCAAGTGCCCATTTTCCCTAGGTACACATTCTTCCATGCATCCCCCCTGCCACAGCGAAATGACAGAGTGGCTGGGGCCCTCCAACAAGTATTTAAATGTTGCAGCAGGTTGTGGGGTGCAAATAGCACTGGAGATGGGAGAGTGCAGGCAGAAGATGTATTTCAGCCCTGAGAACAAAGCACTCTCTATGCAGATCCCTCTCTGCTATTACCTGGAGATTCAGCCTGCCCTTGGTGCTGACAAGGAAAGAACTGACAGCTCTCCCTGGGGTATTTTATTTTGGGTCTGCACCAGAGACTGGAGAGAGGCTCCAGTTTTGCCACGCAGCTCTGGGGGCAGATGTCAGTGGGTGGTACTTGTCTGTAGCAATGGGCCTTGCAAGGGGCTGCTGCTTTTTGCTGTGGTTCTGTGCCTCGCAGCTCGCACGCTGGGCTCACCTGACACTGCTTCTTCCTGGGTAACAGAAGTCTGCACTCCTTTCACAGGGAAGTGTGATATAAATAATGATGAGTCTCCTGAGAGCTAGTACTTGTAGTCTGGAAGCCCTCCCCAGGATAAGTTGTGCAGACTTTTCTGTAAGCAGAAGAAATTTTTTATCTGCATTCTAGTGTGACAGGCCAAATAATTGCCCCTTCCCATCCTGAGAGGAATTGCCTAGGACAGGTACCAACTGTGCATTTCAGGGTGCTGGCTGCGTGGCTCCTGAAATTCCCTGTGGCTTCACAGCCTCCTCCTGATGTCCAGGGTAGCAGTAGGGATACAGCTCCACCTGACCTCACTGAGGAAGGGTGCGTGCCCTTGCTGTGGCAGCGCTGCAGCTCTGATGAGCAAAATGAAAAGACAGACCCATTGTGGTTCAGGTTTTTAAGCATCTGCAAGGAGTTCTTTTGTGAGTGTTACAGAAAAGGAAATGTTTGCAGAGGCTTGCTTTCTGCTATACGAAAAGGAAGATCCGGCATCCCAGGAGGGAAAAGCAATCTTTGCTCTGAGATAAGATGCTGGCAGGCAAATACTCTATTTTTGCTTTCATTTCTGAGAGCCATTGAACTACCCTGAAAGCCCTAGTCTCTGACAGCCCCTGCAGGCCTGAAGAGACTTTTGAATTCTTGACTAGTTTAATATTGTTAGTCCTTGGCAGTGGCACGTTATTGACCGTACTCTCCGAAACTGCTGACACCTATAGGATTGCTACAGATGTGGAGTCAATCATTACTACTGCAGGTTAAGAAGAGGTTTTTAAAATAGCCCTGCTTGTGGTCCTGTGCCAGTCTGGTAGACAGGACAGATGATTGGTAATGGAAAAAAGCAAATCCACCGCCCAAAAACAAACCCTCGCAAAAATACGTACTTCCAAGCTGAGTCTTCAGTTCAGGGTGAAATGTATTTGTCTGTAATTTTTTGTGAGTTAACATATGCCAAAGAAAGGCTTCACCACCTCGAAGGCTTCCCTGCAGTCCCAGAAAGCCAAGGGCAGGTACCCCAGTGACTTGGTAAGGTAGCGGTGGGTGTAGCAGTATCTGACTTTGCCTGGCCTGATAGCAGCAGGTCCTGGGTAGTGCAGGAAGGTCCCAGAGACACTGTTGCATAGCTCATTAGCCAAGCTAACAGGACTTTGTCTTCTATTCAGTACAGGAGATAACTTTTAGGGATACTGTAACTTCCTTAACTGCTGGAGAGAACACCGTGGTCCAGTGTCTCAAGAGAGCTTTGGGCAATGTCACGGTTTAAAAGGCAAGTAGGAGTGGGCTCCTCCTGTAATACGTGGCACAAGCGGTGCCCTGGTGCAGTGGGGTGATTTCCTTGGCTCCAGAACCTCCTCCATCTACTTTACGCTCCTAAGGGACTGTCTCCTACATTTCTAAAGCCTCCTGCAAGGAGTCTTTTGAGGGCGAGACTCCAGTTTCCCACTTGTGACTTTTTTACATACCGGGTGTCTGCAGATGCATGTTTTTTATCTCATGGGTGTAGCAGCAGAGAGCTGCAACGTCCAAGATCTCCCAGGTCACAGTGGCTGCTGAGCCAGCCTGGCCTCGTCAGCAGCCCCCTGAGCATGGTCAGTGTGACTACTCAGCACCCAGCGTGTTTTACATTCTTCTTCCTTAAGCACCTGATGACAAGACGGGGCTGCTGTTGTACTTACACTGCAAAAGTGGTGTCTGCAATCTTGTGTTGCTGGCACTGCCACAGCACGAGGCGCCTCGTTCATGTGCTCCCCAGCTCTCCTGGCACAAAACACCCCATTTTTGATGCTCAGCTGGGTGGCCGCGCCGTGCCCCGCGGTGTCTGGGCGCGCTGCCTCACTGCGGGGGCTCGAGCTGCCATTCCACCTGGGAGAGGCTGGCACAGGCAAACATTGCCCTGCTGCCAGCCACCTGCAGGGAAACTCGTGCTGCAAATTCCCTCACTTCTCTCTGCATCTGGGGGAAGTCGCTCGTCCAGAAGGTTTTAACCTCGGTGCTGACAGGTTTTCATCCTCTCCACGGTTAATACGGAGATTAGGTTGAGTGTTAATGTAAATGCTAGTTGGGTAGCATTTTGGCTTGGTGGTGAAAGTAAGTTTTGTCGTTGTTTATTGTTCCTGCATGCAGCTGAGTCGGGAGCAGCCCAGCCATGCACAGGGGCCCTTGTTAGATGCCAGTTTGATTGATCCTCACCCACTGCCTGCTCCTCTGTGCCTCCACCAAAGGGCGACTTTTCTGGTGCCAAGAATTTATGCAGCAATATAGCTGAGTTCACCACCCAAGAACTGTGAGGGCCCGTGCCAATTTTTTAATTGTATTTTTCTGGCAAATAGCCATAGGTTGGTCTTAAGAAAAAGAAGTCAAGTATTTCTAGCTCTCAACCCTGTGTTAGTCTGTGGTGGAGCAAAGCTTGGAAGTACAGCTGGACCTTACTTTGCTTAACTGAGGTGGGGAAGAGAGTACCCAGACTGCTGGTGTAGAGGGAGGAATGACAAAAGCCAACAAACCAGCCCTATTTTGCAGGAGTTGAAGAGACCCTGGGAGTGGAAGAGCTGCCTTGGACACTCATGTGTCTGAGCTGGGAGGATGTTCCTTTTGCAGGCTGGAAGCGTTCAGAGTCCTGTTACTTTTGGCTTGTGCTGAACACCAGAGGCTCCTGTCAGACAAAACCATGATTTTTTGACCCCCTGCAAACAGGTCGGACTGAACAGCTGAGCAGGAGCTGAGTTTCACTGCATTGCCCTTGTGGGAGAAACAGAGGTCCTGAGTTGTGCTGGGGAGTGCCAGAAGCTGCAATAAAGACCTGGCGAAACTCATTGCATGGCATAAGCACGATGAAGACAGAGGATTATCAGCACACAAATTCTCCCAAAGGCAAATTGTGTACCATCTTCTGGGTGATTTATTTGCTATTTTACAAATCCATTTTAGCTGCAGCCTCTAAATCTTGTCTCCACTTGAAGGGAGGAGGGTTTATTTATTACCCTGCATTTCCTGCGGCATGGGGATCCTGTTAAGGAGCCATCTGCCTTGGATGCTTGGCCCTTGGCATCTCCAACACAAACATAAACCCACTTATTAATTGCAAAAATACGTTGCAGCAACACAGTATTTCAGGCAGGTCGACTGGCTGGTTCAGTAACTCTTCACCACCCTCCATAACAAGCACTTATTTTCAGAATTTTATTCAGGAGCAACTTGGGACATGTACAAGCCAGTACCTTCCTTGACAAATGGCAATAGGCAATCGGTTGTCCCCCAGGAGCGTGTTTGCTCCTGCAGGAGAGCAGAGCTGGAGAGCCCTGCAGAGAGCCACATATTCTGGGCATTGAGAAACAGGGGCTGTGGGCTTGCAGTGGCAGCAAACATGGCAACAAAGCCAAATAAATATTTATTGGCGCACAGCTGGGGGTGAGAGCTATTGTCACAGTAGGGCAGAACCAAGGCAGGATCCACGATGCTGGATGCCAAAAGCCAGGAGGAGTAGCTCAGACACAAAATGGTACAAGGCTGATGGGAGGGCTGGGTGGAGGACAGCAGCCCAGCTTTTTTTGGCCAGTGCACACAGTTGTGCTCAAGTGTTGCTCAGTGGAATAGCTGGGGTATTATTTTTACAGCACTTTTTCTGGAAAGCAGCATTTTGCAGCCCAGTGGGTGTGAGCCATATCTCCACAGCAAGCTGGCACACAGCTAGGAGCCAATGGTATACTCATTTTCTGTGCAGGCTGATTTAGGGGACTTTGCAGAGAGAAGAGCATTAGTTGATATTCCACATTGTTTCCTGGGACCAGTGCAAGGCTTAGGAACAGTGAACTTTGTCCAACTTTAGCATTTAAGTGCAACAAGCTTCTGATGTTCTTCTGTACCTCAGGAGGAAGATGTCTCCCTCCCTGTGGCAGCTGGATTTGCTTTCCCACTTTTGATACAGACAATTGGCTCCAAAATGTTAAAGAAAATCAGGGCACTGTCTTATGAATGTGGCTGTTCCTCTGTGGATGGGGCTTATTCTGGAGTAGAGGAGCCAGGTGTAAATTTTTTTGAGTTGGTTGTGTGCCTGCAGCAGTCAGAACAGGCCGTATACAGCAGTATTTCAAACTGGAGCAGAATGAGTACAGACAAAACAAGAAGGGATACTGTAAACCTATGAACACCTAGGGAGGTGGATATCCAAGCCCTGAGCCTCCAGGGAGCTGCATGTGCCAGTGCCATGTTCTGTTTGAAGATCACAAATCACAGAATGGTTGAGAGGGGAAGGAACCTCTGGAGAGCAACTGGCACAAAGTCTCTTGGTGAGAGCCAAGACACAACTTCCTCCTAGTCTGCCCGAGTCTTGGAGGGTTTCATTGGATTTGGTTGGATACAGATAATTAAATAAATAATACTGCTACTGTAATTCTACAAATACAGAGATAGTGGCTTTACAGCAGTTTAAACTAATTTTTAAAGACTCTAAGTAACTTAGTAGTCATAGCAGTTGAGAAAAAGCTCTAAATTATGCTCAGTTTAGAAATTCAAAACTTAGAAATACTGCCTTGTTATTGCATTCAAGATACTTTCTGTGCTGTGTTTCAGCACAGAGTAAATTAGCAGTGGCAGGAAAAAAGAATTGGGAAGAAAAATGCAATAGAATTTGTAACAAAAATGGTGAAACCCAGCTTAAAGCCATGACAATCACACACATCAGCAAAAAGGATCTTGTCGCCTCCATCAAGTGCTTCCTTTTCCAGCCCCATGGTGCAGCCCTATCTCGCGTTCTGTCTCTGAGACACAGGTGCAAAGGAGTTGGGTGGTTTTATCCAATTTATCCACGCAGCCAAGAAATAATGTTCCCTTCCCTGTGGTACAGGCAAGTCCAATCATGGATTATATGCTTGGCTTTCCTCAAGACACAGCTTCCAGTCGTGCTGGTACATGGTTTTCCAATACCAGTCTTGGCTTGTCCTTCAGGTGGCAAATTGCCCCATCACCTCTTTCCAAGCCTCAGCCACATGATCAAACAGAGGACAATCCCCAGCCTCACCCTCTGGTTGCCTCAGTTTTTCTTGGAGGACTTTTCCAAAGTATTTCCAGTGCCACTCACGGGGCCCTCATCTTGGTCAGAGCCATAAAAGGGGCTCCAGTGAGCTGTAGCATTCAGTGATGGGCAAGGGCATGGTTGGAAATAACTCATCTGAAGTATACTTGGAGAAAAAAAGTGTAAAGAAATAAATTGTCAATGACGAGAAGCCTGTAGCCCTTCTAGAAGTATGAGGTCATTCTTACACGAGGGTTCTGTAACTCTTATGCATGAAAAATTCCTCAATTATCATTAGGATGGAAATAATACAAACCATTATTCTAAAATAAAGCTGTCTGGGCTTGCAAAATTCACATTCAGATAGTGAGAAAAGGTAATTTTAAGCTTGCCAAGCAAACATAATCATTCTGCACAAGTGTGTATCTTAGCTTCAGTAAGGCAAGGTTCCTGGGGAAAATGACAAGTGTAATTAAAACCTGTCTCATCATGTGTGCACACAGGGGAGGGCAAGCTGTGATGGTAATGGTAACTGCTCCTAGCAGGTGTTTTTCTGTTAATATGAGGTATTAAATAAAACTTCCCATGTTTATTAACCCAAATACTCTCCTGTATGCTTCTATGCACTCTTTCCCCTCCAATACTTGATAGTTCCCAGGCAACTCCAGTACTGTGAGGCTACATGTGCTTATATGACTTTTATTTCAAGTTCATTTGCTATTTGCTGCCAGAATTTTCCCAAGGAACGCAGGCAAGGAGCGGTAAATGGTGATTAATTTAGACAGCCTAAGTAGAGGACTCACGACGGCTCCCCATGTAATACAAGAAAGCTAACGGCTTGCTGATGTCCTTTTGTTAGGGAATTGTGTAGCCTGGTTGTTTAATGGAGTGTTTAAAAATTTTGTTGGCAATAGCTTATGAATAATGGATGATGAAATACCTTACTGCCAAGAAACTGCTGATATGCTGGGGAAATTTCCATCAGATGCGAGAAAAATTTTGAAGGCACTGTCTTCTTGGGATGCCCTTTATTTATAGCCTTACTGCTTCAGAGATTGCATTCCCTTTGTAGATACTGCATGTGAAGATGCCTTCCACTGCCTCTGCCTCTGTCTTCCAGCTCCACCTGACTCCATTTGCTTGTGCCTGTAAAAGCTCCGGAATTTTTATGAGATTAGGCTTTATCACCTGAGCACTGTGAGCATGGAATATTTCCTGTGCAAGCTTCACTTCACCTGTTCAGGGTATCTGCACCAAGGCACGCTGCATCAAAGGAAGATGGACTCTGGTCATGGCAATGTCCCATGATGCAAGAAGCAGAAAAAGGGTCAAGTTATTTTGGGGGAAAAAAAAAAAAAAAGACCAGTTGGACTTCACAGTGTGAAATCAGCTTGGATGCCTCTAAATTTTCCCCTGTGTCCTCCTCCAGTGCAGGAGGCCTCTGTGTGCTTTGGCCAGGAGTAGTGGGAAGTCGCTGTGATTATGAAGCAAATAAATCTTGCTTGACCAAAGAAATGAGAAGACTGAGAGTGAGCCCCTGCTTGCAGGGAAGCTCTGGGGGTTGCACTGCCTTAGGTGCAAGAGGAAACAGGCTTCCTGTAAGACCCCAGGACATAGCTCAGGCAGGCATGGAAGCAGTTACAGTCTTTTCCTTTGCTCCTTGCTTTGGCCCTCAGCTTTTCTCCAGGAGAAAATAAAATCATAGCTTTGTTTCTCATGTGGAGTTTTCCCCACCTGCACTGAAATGCAGAAATGTGACAGGAGGGCAGGTGAACACAATACGTATCACTGTGCAGAGTGGTCTCAGCTAAGTGTTTGTCAAGACCAGATCCAGCTTGTGGAGCCTGTAGCTCTGTGCCCTGCCCCTGCTGTGGCTTTGTTGCGATTAGCCAAGTGCTCGTGCTGCATTTTTGTGTCTGTATTTACACAGTAGAGCCCTGAGTCAAAACATTTCCTGCAATATGAGTACTGTATTATTAGTGTAAGGCTAGAACAAAGCCACATGTGGTTGATGTTGGTATTAGTCAGCCGAGGAAGTCACATCCTCACCTGGGAGGTTGATGTGTTGGGTTTTGAAGCTCGTGATGCCAACAGCAAGCTCCAGGCATGAGGCTACAGGGCAGGAGAAAGAATGGGTTAGGAGAGAGGTTGTACCCTCAGGGTGACCTGCAGCTGGCTAAGCAGGAGGGTTGGTGAAAATGGGAGAGAAGATTTGTGCCTTTACTGGCTTGTTTGCTGCTGGGATGCATCTGGGCAGGCAGTATTTTCACAGCTCCAGGAAAGGTGTATAAAAAGGGCTGGTCTAAGCACAAGATAGGTGACAAGGAGCACCAGAGCAGTTTGACTGATGGCCTAAATATTTTCAGTGGAACAAATAAAGAGAAGAGGTATCTAAAACTTGATCCAAATCCACCACCCAAAGCCCATCCTGCCAACCAAGAAGTGTTTTAGCAGAGAGGGTCACAAAGATCTAGGCAGAGGATCATGGTCCAGTTCAACCAGCATTTCTTGGGGTAGGAACACTGATAGCTGACAGTATATGGAAGAGCAACTTTCAAAAGGAAGGAGACAGTTCTGTTATGAAGTTTATTCCACTGATGCTTCTGATGATCCTACTAATTTCTTGATTTTTAATGTTTGTTTTCTTTAGGTGAAGAGCGAAGGCCCCAAACTGGTCCCCTTCTTTAAAGCCACTTGTGTCTATTTTGTCCTCTGGCTGCCAACTTCCAGCCCCTCCTGGTTCAGTGCCCTCATTAAATGTCTGCCCATATTTTGCCTGTGGGTTTTCCTTCTGGCTCATGGAATTAACTTCTTAGTGTCACACCGGAGTGCCAGCCGCATCCTAGCGGGACTCATATTCTCGGCAGTGGGAGACGCCTTTCTCATCTGGCAGGAGCAGGGCTACTTCATTCACGGTGAGTACAGTGTTAGTCCCAAAAGGATGCCACAGAGCCCAGCTGTTACCCTCTTTATTTAGTAATGAGTTGCTGGGCCACATGTATTGTTTATTCATGTACAGCTTAAGCCCCGGGTGCTGGGAAGCACTCATCCCTTGACTAAAATCCATCATGGTTAGAGGAATCACATAATGGATGAGTCTTTCTCTTGAGCTTCTCTTGAGGTTAGAGAGGTAGTTGGGTCAGGTTTGGTTTCCTGGCATGTGTCACAGCATCTGGGCTGGCTGGAGTTGAGAAGGTGGCATGGCAGAATCCCTGGGGAAGAGAAGGAAATGGTCATGGCACTTGTCAGCTCCCATGAAGCTACGGGAAGTATTTACCTCCTATCTCTCTGCAGGGAGATCTGTCAGCCCTTTGCTGTAAGGATTGGGGATGGGACACACTGTGCAAAGGTCCTCGGTGGAGAACAGGTGGAGAGGACATTTATGTGTTGTTAGACAAGCCCATAGCCTGGGGGAGGCATTAAGTGGATGACAGAAACCAGAACAGCAGAAATCTTGTCCTACTTGCAGGTTCATCAGTGTGAATCATGCAGCCTGTTGTACAAGACATGTCTGTTTTGCAGAACATTTAAATGATGGTCAGTCAAGGACAAACCTTACCACAGTGTTCTGTCTTCTCTACAGAAAGATCCACATCTCTCAGAGCAAAATGAGCTTGGTTTATTTTGCTAGTTTGTAGACTGGAACATAATGATTCAGATTAATCATTTAAAGTCACGTTGAACCTGCCCGCAGCAATGCTCTCCCTGGCCTTGGACTGTCACAAGAAATCAGCAGCAGTTGAGTCCTTCACTGAACTGACTGGTGGGGTTTCTGAAGTTAATTTAACCAGCACAGGGATCTCACATAACACCCACCACTGACTGGCTGCTGTGACTGTCCCACTGGAAAATGTGATGAGAGAACTTTTCTGACTTGTGCTCTTGTCAGCTCTGAAAGTCAAAGGCTTATTTTTTCCCCTCTCTCATGAGGTTAGTATTTAGTTTTATTCTGGGATTCCCACAAGCTCTTTCTTTATGAGACGGAAGTGTGTGCTGTGTCAGATATGAAAGGCCAAATGCTCTGAATCTGGTTTTAATCTTGCTTTCCAAGGTCTTATCCCCATCCCATTAAAAGTTCGTGTAGAAACATTTACTGATTTTGGTGGGGTTTGGATTAGGCCCTGAGTATTGGATCTATCTGGCTGAACCTTGGGCACGTTGCTGAGGAGCTCCAGCTTTCTCGAGGTGCCATCCCTTCTGTGCTGAGCGCTGACATTCCCACCAATGGGCCTCCTCCCAACAGGAGTACCTGTTGGGCTCAGTCGCCTCAGCCCAACTGGTTTTGCCTCTCGGAGTTGCTCCTTGAGCTGTGGCTTGGAAAACATTCAAGGCCCGGTTCTCCCCATACCATTTTCGTATACGGACTGTTCCGCGCTTCTCCTATTCCTGTGTAGCTGATATATCTCCAAGTTCCGTCTCCAGTTTAGTGCTAGAGGAAGGTTAACCAGTCACAGCAATTCAGCATCTGGTTGATGTGTTTTAATCTACAAATGAGTCAGATTTTCAACCCTAGTCTCACAACTGAGAAGTTTTGCTTTGTGGGTTGAGGCACATTTTTTCTTCTTAAGGAAAAGAAAAGCTCTGTTGGAGCATTTTGAAAATCTCAGCCCACTGATCTACTACCTTCTGTAGGGAAGTGTTAATATTTGAATTTCAGATATAAGCAGATGAAGTGCACTGCTCCACTTCATCCTTCACCTTGCCTGCAAAATGTATTTTCTCCTATTTAAAACTCCTCAGGTTGCTGTTGCTGACAACTGACAATATTTTTGACGTCATCAGTTATGGGAATCTGAAGTTTCAGGAGAGAAGGAGAAATACTGGATAAAAATGTACATTCTGTTCAATTTCTGCAGTTTTTGGACTGAAAAGGGTTGGAAACTGGGCTCATTTGAAAAGCTTTTGAGACAATGAGTTTATAAAAGGACATTTGTTCATTACTTTATAGGGAAGTGAGAGCCTGGGAACCTACTCCTGGCACACTTGACTTTTTTTTCATTTTTGCTGTTTCAGTCCACTAATAACACGCTATTTTCTGACTAGTGTCTTACTGCACGTAGGAGATACTTTACAGTGTTAATATCCATCTCCTTTGGTAGCAGGCACTTAAAAACAATTTATGCGTTTGGTGAAGCAGACAGGGACTAGCAAAAAGGCCTTAATTCCAGCCTGAGGAAACCCAGGGGAAGAAAGTGGACAGAGTGAAGGGTAGATCTCCCTGATGTGCTTGAGAGGACCAAGATAAAGGCTGAGAAATGCAAGAGAAATGCACCCCCTTCCCTGTGCAGCCATCACAGGTTTCCCCAGTTCCTGGCTTGATTTGTGGGCGTTGAATGAGTAAACCTGGGAGCTGACTCCCTTGTTTGTGACCAGCCTCACCACATATCATGAAACTCCTCCTGCCTTTCCAGGCTCTGTTTGCCTGCCACGTGCTGTCCTCTCCTCCTCCTCCTCCTCACTGCCAGATGCCTGCATGAAGGACAACACATTCAACACATTCTTCAGTTCCCTGTTGCAGAATGCTCCATATAATGCCATTGAAGGAAAAAAAACATTCCTCACTGCTAGGGCGACATACCCTTCTTCTCCTTACCACATCCCTGGGTTCTAAGCTTTCCCGCACTATAACCCTATAAAAAGCTCTTGTCCTAAATCCCTTCTCAGTTTCTTCAGTGCTGTACCCATGAGATGCAATAGCTCTGTGAAACATCAGCTTCTCGTTGCCCTCCTTTGTGCTTCTCTTCCTTTCCCTTCATGCTGTCCATTTTCTCTAGCCTCACCCTGCAAAACAGATCCCCACCAGCCACCTCCCTCCTGTCGATTTCCTTTGCATCCCACCATGGCTGAGCTCTCAGTGGGTGTCTGATCTGGGCCTCCCCAAAGGCAGGGAGACACTTCCACTTCCTTGAGCTGCCTCACCACAAGAGTATTAGGATGAAGCAACGTCTGCCAGCTGCAGGTTTTCGTGACTGCCCTTTACACCAGCACATCATGTGTTAAATGTGAACAAATGTCCTGCTGGAGGTCTCAGCTTCCCAGATCCTTTTCTCCATTTCATGCTTTAGAGCTGCATGAAAACTTTCAGCTCCTCTAATAACACTGCTAGGATAAAGTTGGAGAGCGTGCAGCTGCACCATGTGTGGGTCTGGGAACCAGAAGACCCAAGGAGCTGGGCTCTGTTTGTGGCCCATTATCTACAGTTGTCATGACAGCTTGGAGGCAGCAGCTGTACCAACACATTGGGACATATTTTTGTCAAAGAGATTAGTGGCAAGTGCATAACATATGGGCAGCACCTTCCAACACCCACATCTGGCATTTCTCAGGGGTGTTGCACTTCAAAGGGAAGCCAACATTTTATTTTCCCTGATTGATTCCTGGTAAGGTTCATCTGAATCTTGCAAATAGCCATAAAATTGTTGGCAGATCACATTGGTGCACTCCCTGAAATATGCCAGCTGCTTCTTTCCAGCTTAGGTTTCTCCCAGCTATGGGCAGAGATGGAGTAGAAGCCAGATTTAGTCCTTGAGTGCCTTTGGGTTTGTGGCTAAATACGGGCAGGCTTTGTGTCTGGGTTTGGAGGGATTACTGTCTTTTGTCACGTTTTGTTCCTACACTGCTCTGATTCTAGTCTTCCTGTTCCACACATGACCTATGAGCAAACACTATGGATAGTTAGAGGGGGTGATTTTTGGTCTGCCTCGCTCCCAACCTTCCGCCTAAAGCAGGGGAAGAGGAACTACCTGAAAAACAAGCTAAATTCCTTCTGCAGCAGCTTAGTTCAGCCAGCCTCTCAGCAGAAAGGCTTTTGTCACAGCAGAGTTGTACTGGGCTGCAGCTGTAGTTGTGCTGGGGCTTTTTTTTATGTTAGGGGCTTGGTGCTATCTCCCATGTACAGATTTTTGTATTAAAATGGTCCCGAGTGGTCAGTGTGGTTCTCACTGGTAGTGTTATGGGGGGTAACACTGTAGGGAGTGTTTTCTTCTGCTACTGACCACCAGTCACTGTTGAAAGGTCACACCTTCTGTGTCAATGCCTCTCTCCAGGTCTGCTGATGTTTGCCATCACACACATCCTGTACTCTTCAGCCTTTGGCATGAAGCCTTTGGACCTCAAAGCTGGCTTGCTGATGGGCGTTGTTTCCAGCTCCTGCTATGCCTTCCTGTACTCCTACCTCTCAGGCCCGTTCACCTACCTGGTGGCCGTCTACATCGCCCTGATCGGCTTCATGGGCTGGCGGGCGGTGGCGGGCGTGCAGCTGTGCAACGACCTGTGGACGTGGACCAAGCTGTCGGCCTGCGTCGGCGCCATGCTCTTCATGGTGTCCGACCTCACCATCGCGCTCAACAAGTTCTGCTTCCCCGTGCCCTACTCGCGCTTCATCATCATGGCCACGTACTACGCAGCCCAAATGCTGATCGCGCTGTCGGCCGTAGAGACCAGAGATGAAGAGGACTTCAGGAAGAGGAGCTAGGCAGAGTGCCAACAGTCTGTGAACACATGGGTTATATCTCAGGTGCTGTAGCTGCATTCACCCCTGAGAGAGATCTCCATTTCTCTAGGCACACTGGTGATGTTGATTTTGCTTCTTTGAAGCATTACCTTTGAGAATTACATTTCTTTTCAATGGCTTTCTCTGAATACAGCTTACTTCAGTGTGGAGTCCACATCAGAAAGCTTAGACTGTCTCTGCAGTAGTTACTCATTCAACTTTTCCTCCTTGGAACTGCTGTACTACTGCATTTTACTTGTTAGTCTTGAAATTGATGCTGAATGTCTGGGAAGAGGAGGGCTGGTGGAAAGGAGGTTTGGCCATGCACTGTGCTAAAAGGCTTGCTCTCGTTTGTAGGCAGACAGGCACAGATCTCTGCTAAAGTCATAGGTAAAAATTAATTTAACCGATGTTCGTCTCTTTTTGTGCGTTACAAACTCAGTGTGCAAACTGGAGCTATTCCTCTGCTGAAAGGAAGCTTGGAGGGAGAGTAGAAACAGCATATCCAGCTGGGAGCTGAGCTCTGGAGTCAATGGCAGTGTGTGAGGCAGTACCCAGCAGAACCAGCATGAAAGCAGAACCCCAAGCTGAGGGCACAGAGCGAGAGGTGTGCTGGCAGTGCTGTGTGCTTTGACTGCAGTGATCACTGCTCCAGGGCAGGTCTCTAGGTGCGAGTCAGCATTGCTGCAGGTGCCAGAACTGTAGAGAGCAGGAGTCTGGTGGGATTTCAGGGACATCTCAGTAGCCAGGCCAGCATGTTCTCCCTCGCTACGTGCACACAGTTACATGGTGCCTGCAGCCACCAGCGAGATGTAATGGGCACACGAGGAACTTTGATTTTTACAGCAGAACTTACTCATTGTCTTACTTAGTGTATGCCCTAATTATCCTTAGTGTGGCAGACAGGCATCTAATCTTTATGCCTTTTTTCCCCAATGTCCTAGCAAGTAATATTCCATGTGCCCATTAAGTTTTAGTAGCACTTTCAGTACTGCTGCCTGCAGTATCTCAAATCTTTGTGTGAGCGTTTCCTGTGATCAAGGCCCTGATTTTGGATGCAAATTGCCGTGTTTTGCCAGCTGGTGGTAAACAATCCTCTTTGCACCACTTCTTTTTCTTTAGAAAGTCCCTTTTCAGCAGAGCTTCCTGAAAAGCAGTGTCCTTTATGTTCAACACGCCTGCCACTTCCTTCTCAAACTCACATGGACTCACATAGAACCCTGCTAGATTTTCCCTTGTGTTGAGAGGTGCTGAGTGGGGCTCCTGCTCCTCTCCAGCCTCTCCTGGAGTGCCTGGCAGGGAATAGGCATTGCCTCCCCATGACTTCTCCATCAGTGCAGATGCAGCCAGTATTACAGAAATCGAGGTTAACCACCCTGACCCCGTGGAGGCATCTGCCCCTTTTCAGACAGGGATCAGAACGGTCAGCTGCATTATGGAGAGGGAAAGCACTATAGGTAGCACAGCCCCGTCTAATCCCTTCCCTTTAGTGCTGTTATGTAATACTGTCAGTATTCATTCACTGGCACATCGGGACCTGCCTGGAGTAAACAGCTAAGGGAATTTAGAGCCATAAACCATCTTCATTCATCAGCATTGCTTATCTCCTGGCCACAGATTGAACCCTGCAGTGTAGCTCTCTGCAGATGTCACCTGCTTTTACTCAGCTCAGCTGTTTGCAAATCTCCTCCTGCTACAGACTGACCCAGCTAAGAGGAAATCCAAGCATTTGGGGTGAACCCCACCATCCTCCCAGCATGGGAGCAAACAGCACACTGCAGTCTTTGAGTCACAGCTCCTTGGCACGGGTCAGCCCAGCACACTCAGTCCTTAGCTGGCAGTTCTTCAGAGGAGCCCCCCTAGATCCTGAGCTTCCCTTTGCTTTGAGGGAAATGCTTCTGTGATAAAGTAAGCTTTATTTAAAAGTCTTGAGTTTTGATTCTCTTTTTTTCCTTTCTAGAAACAAGTAGTCTTCAACTTCCTGAAAATAGCTGAGTTGCTTTTTTGTGTGCTTTTTCTTCTTGGCTTGCTTTGCTGTCCTGCTCTACCATCAGCCACTGGATACTTGCAGAAAAGAGTCTTGATGTGTTATTAGGAGGCCTCTCCACTGGCCATCAGAGGTGCAGTTTCTGGTGGCAGAGGTCTCTGTGTGGGACAGCAGAAACTTGCGCAGCCCAAATGGGCTGTTGTTCCCTTCCTGTCCTGGAACAGGTCACCTGGAGTGACCTGGCTGGGACACATTGGCCAGTCACAATGGCTCCATCTCAGTGCTACAACAGCTTCAGCCTTCCTGGGAACATGAGGCAGAGACCTCAGCACATGAAGGAGAGTCCTGGTTGGCTTGGAGGTTTGCCGGCAAAGGCTCTTAATCTTCAAAATCTCTCTCTGGCTCTGCATTCCTCTTTCTAATCCATATTACTTGAATGAGACCATTTTCCTGGACGCTCTTTCCTGCTGGGAAGAGACCAGCTGCTGTGGACAGTGATCTGACACAATTTTGAGATGCCTAAATCCTGAGAAGCACTAAGCAGTTGCTGGCAGTCTGTTAAATAACTTTTCTTGGGATTAAAACTGTTCCCTCAACCCCAGCGAGGGCAATCTTCACTTTGAAACAGAGAAAACAAGGAGTGGTGTTCATACGTAACAAATGGTGTTACTGTCTGTGGCACTGCCTTTGTGGACCTTCCTGTTGCCTCTTTGTACTGTAAAACTGTGAGGTTTGATCCACTCTTCTCCTTTTCAGGAGTACAGTCCTTCAGAAGCACCCAGTCTTTGGCCCAGGAACATTACAGAGGGAAGGAAGCCTCCTAGGTGGTGTAGTGCTCCTGGCCCCAGCAGGCAACTCCTTTTGTTGCTAAGCCCAGAGGCTTTCTTTTCACACTGCTGCATCCAAACATCCTTCTGCAATCCCTTTGTATGGTCGCTCAAGCTTACACACGTAGTCTGGTTACCCTCTGTAGTTATCACCCTCTTGGTGATCCTTTGGCTCTTTATTTGGGCTTATAAAAGGTGCAGCACATGTACTTCAGCCTCTTTCTGTAGGCAGATCCTCCTTGCACAGAATTCCCAGGGAAGTCAAAGAAGCAGTGCTAATTGCAACTTGTTTTTAAATGCTGGTAATGCTTCTGGGCTGTGTCACAGGGTGATGCTCATGTAAAAATGTCAGGTCAAGAAGAGCAAAGCCAGAGGATTTTTAACAGCTTTACTCTTACTCTGTGCTGAATACCTGGCTTCTTACTCCTCCATACTGAAGCAACTGTAAGACTGATTGGTTTAAGAATTACTCTAACATGGCTTTTGAGTAGATTGCTGAAGGTTTCATGTTGTAATCAGTGGAGGTAATTTATATATTTTTACACAAGTTTATAAAATTCCCAGGAGGAGCTTTGCAGAGTTTTTAGTGGCTCTTGAAAGTTTTCCAGTCCTGTAGTTTGACACTAACACCTGCATTTTCAGCTTGCTATTGTGGTATTTTTGGGAGCTGTTCTGGAAGAAGCAGGTCAAAGCAAGCAGCAACTGTAGAGCTCAGTAGCAGGTGCCTCTTTCTCTTTGCTTGGTTTCTGGATACAGACAGGGGGTCTTTTAAGCAGAGACATCATAACTGTGTTCTTGGAAGAGGATGGGAAATTGCTGACTTCTCACGACAGAAATCCTCCTGGGTAATTCTCCTGCCTTTTATCCATACTCACTCCTTTTGTGGCCTTGGGTAAGTCACTTAAATTTTCTGGGGCCAGGTCCATATCTGGTGTATGAGGGCCAGTGCTATGCCAAGTTATCACAGCAGGGGACCAGGACCTCACCCCATTCTAAAATGGTGATATTAGCCCTTTCCTACCTCACAAGGATATCGTGAGGATTGATGCTCATACAGCATTTTGAAGATGTAAAGTGCTACGTAAATCCCAAGTATTACCCAACTTTAACATTAAAATTGCTTTTAGGGATCTGCAGGACTTCTCTTAAAGCATGGAATGTGTGACTGCCCTTTCACTTTGCATCAGATAGAAAGAAAATGCAAAATATTTATTCATGCTGGTTAACAGGATGGACTCAGCTACACTTGAACTCTGAAGAAGGTTTAGCTTAAAAATCTGAACTCTCTAATTTCAGTTTTGCAAATGGTTTTTAGGTCTTCTAAAAGCCTTGACCAAATTCTTAGATGTGAACCTTGCATCCAAATTTTGCAGTCTGGTCTTGTCCCTGACTGTTAGCAAGAGTAAATACAATCCAGCCAAAACAGAGTACCTCACAGTCTGCTGTGGCCGTTGAAAAAACTGGAACAGAAGATGAAGTCATTCTGTTCAACCTTGAGTCTGCAGAAGGTCAGCTGGGTTTCATGAGACAACTTTCAAAGAGATGTTTAATTTCTCTGATTGTAAGTTGTACTGGCTTTAAAATCAGCAGAGAGGGAAAGCATTGATGGAATCAATAAGGTCGGCACATCCTTCTTGAATTCCTTTCTTTTCACCCGAATTAAGGAAACAGTGGGTTTTGTAGCAAAGGAAGTGCTTGTACCACCAGTCCTACAGCCCAGGACAGAAGCTGATCTAGAAATACAGCTCTCAACCATCACCATGTTCTCAACTAGGATAAAAATGCCACTGTTCACTGATCTAAATCTGGACCACAGCTAGAAACTACCTAGTTCTTGTAGCACTAGCTGCTGTACAAACACAAATGAAGGTAAGGAATTACCCACCAAGGAATGTGACCTGTGTACATGTGAAATGGACCATAATTTTGAAGCAGCTGCAGTAAAATCTTAATATGAACTCAGAAGCAAACACAATGCAAATTTTTATGGTTTCTTTAAAATATTTGATGGGTTATTGTTTTCTTAGCTTGGAGAAAATTTTCTTAACGTTATTTTATTTTTGCTCTTACTGTAAAGAATAAAAACATACAACTCTAGACAAACGACAAATGAAAAAAAGGTGGCCAGATGGCAGGAATGCCAAAACTTCTGTGGCTTGTATTGTTTCTGTGGTGACACTATGCTGCTGTCGGGTGAGCTACTGGAGTGGTGTGATGGCTCAAAAGTGAGGCTGAAGCACAGGATGCAGGGGTTGAGCCACCAAGACTTCAGTGGGAGCATGACTGGGCCAATTTGGATCAGTCAAAAGACAGAGCATCAGGAAATAAAAGACACCTTTTCCTGAGAGAAGAAAAGCAAGAAACCAAAACCAGCCCAGTGGGCGATGGTGCTGAATCACTACAAATATATTTATCTAGACCCTGCTTGGTGCAGGTTCCTGCTGGACCAAGCCTTGCTCCTAATTCAGCTGGGGAGGCTTGCTCCAAGTCTATGGTGCTGGCAGGGTCAGGCCAGCAGAACCTGAAGCTTTGTTAAATGAAACTCAAAAACCAGAAAGCAACAGCAAAAACAAGAACAAAGCCCCAAAACCACAAAAAAACAAGGAAGGAAAAAGCAAATGCCACCGGGTAAGTAGCAGTTCTGCCTGCCTGAGAATGCAGAGTGGCTGGTCTGTTCTGAACACTAATCTCTATGTCTTGGACCCATGTGAGTCTCTTGCTCCAGCCCCTCTCCCACACATTCCAGGCAGAGTGCACTGAAAGATGTGACTGAAGCAGCTGCTCTCCTCCAGGGAGTCAAGCACTTTTTTGTGTCTGAAAGTCTCTAGCACTTACTTTCTTTACTGTGATTGTAAAGGTCACCACATACAGTACAGCCACTTGATCTGGGATCTTTTCTTAACACATTTTTATGCTTATTTTACTATTTTAATTCTTTGTTTGGAATGTATATTTTTTCTCATTTCTTCTGTGTGTAACAGCAATTAAAAACATCAATTTACTGGGTATTTTTACTGTGCAGATACAATGTCTCCTTGCTCATTTTCTGTTTCTTTGACTGCTTCAGCACGGAATATGAGGCCCCTCTGTGGTGGGCAGCTTTGTGCCACTGTTACACCCTCCAGCATGATTTGTGCTGGAGCTGCTCAGTGCCCCACAGAACCCGATTGTCACAGTCAGCCACAGCATTCCTACCTGGGGAACCCTGAAAAACACCCACATGCACCCCACAGAGCAAATCCAACACAAACCAACCAGGCACCTGGCTGGTGTTACACCACATCCCGGGTGCCCTGGGATGCAGAGCCCAGGAGCAAGCTTGCCCCTTGCCGCTCCAGCCAGTCCCACATACAATGGCCATTTGTTCACACTTCCAGGGAGAAGGCAGCTTGCTGCACAGGACTGCTCCAGGAAGACTGCTCACTGCCAGGAAGTCCCAGACAAATGGCCGAATCTCTCTCGCCCCTTGCCCCAGGAAAAATTTCCAGGAGGAAAGAAGTAGTCTGCACATTTTTCTCTGATTGGGGATCCGATGCCAGCTTCTTCAGCTGTTTGATGCAGTGGCACAGATACTTTGTTTCATTAATCCTGAACCAGGCCATCTGTCACCAGTGGAACAGGTTTCAAGGATTTATAGCATAGAACCACAGCGTAAGTGCTCCCAGTCAGTTAAATGGATCTGCTTGCAGGCTTAATGGAGACTCCTTCATACTCCCCTTCTGAAGTGGAATGGTTCCTGATGTGAGAATTAATCAGTACCAGGCAGAAATACAACCAAATTATTTTCAAGGCAGCCTAAAGGGGTTAACAGGAGGCAAAAGCGGGTGATTCTCTCCTCTTCCTTTTATTTGGTCTTTTACAATTCCTTTCAAAAACTTAGAGGCCTGCTGGGAGGAGCATCCTGTTTCCTCATACCTCCTTCCTAGCTCCAGATGGAACAAAAGTGACACAATATTCTCAGACTGAATGTGCCTGAGTGGCTGGCCACTGCTATATTTTTATTCCACAACCAGCTCCTGGAAGATTTCAGTCTACATTAAAAGACCCAGCACCAATGTATGTATATTTGTATTGATCTACCTGTCAGCCTGTTCAGTGGTTCAGACATTCTGTAATCCCTTATCTAGGCTTGGCCACCAGCAGTGAAATTCCTGCACTTTCTGTGGCCAGCTCTTTCACAAAGTGACTCCCTCATTTGCAAAGCTGTATTTACTTTCTTGGTATTGTGAGGATTTAAGTATTGCAGATTTATGGCTTACTCTGTGTTTATATACAATCTGACATAAGGAAGCCTAAAATATCATGGAGCTCCTGCTGAGCTATCTGGAGACGAGGAGGCAGAATCCAAGTCTCTTCTTGAGCTTGGAAGCAGGATTCTCTCCAGTCTTTGGCTCCTTTTACTGCCATTAAGATACATTAGCAGAGGGTATTAGAAATATCACCTTTAACGTCCTATTGTACAAAATCACTTAGAGGGAAGGAAGATAGAAGCACTGGAAGTGCCCTTGCTGAGCAGAAGCCCCACTCCCCCACCTGGTCTAACTGGCCTTCACAGAAGCCAGGCGCAGCTGTATTTTGAGTCACATGAAGACAAACTACACAGCCACAACAATGCTGTTCTGCATGCCAGACCAGGCACAGCTAGTTCCACTAATTATAGCTTGTGTTTCAATTTCTGCAAACTTCCTGTCCTTGTGTCCATCTTTTTCTTAAGGAAAAGAAAAGGACTAAGAGCCGTAATTAGTGCAGTCAACCCAATGTTTCTAGTGCAAGTCTCACGAAGTTATGGATAAGAAGCTTTATAAAATTTTTAAAGCTTTTAAAGCTCTGTAAGGCTTTCCACTGTATAAAGGAAAAAGTTGTCTGGTCGCAGTTTTTGTAGGAAGTGACAGTTCAGATTTAGGGAGTTCTCATTTTCACTCCCATTTCCCCTTGTTCACTTCAGTACTGGTCTGAATAATTTACTTTGGGTCTAATAGTCTTTGTGTTCTCTGAAGCCTGCCCCCTCCCACCTTAAGGAAAATTACATCACGCCTTCTGAGCTACAACAGCAGCAAAGCTGCTGCTGTGTTTCATTGAGGTGGTGCAATGCCCTATTTGTTTTTGCCAATATTAAGAAAAGGGCTAAAACTGCAATACATGGCTAAGCAGAAGAGTGCAATTGTCCTTCCTTAATGAAGAGAAATAGAAGAGCACGTTAGTATTGGGTTTGGCAATGGCAAGAGTTTGGTGGCGTGGGGGGACTCCAGGGGTGGCTTCTTTGAAAAGCTGCTGGAAGCTTCCCCTGTGTCCAACAGAACCAACAGGTCCAAGTGCCTGTGTCAACACTTTTAAGAAGGGGAAAAAAACTGCAACAGCAATTGCAGCCGAAGAGATGAGTGAGAACATGCGAGAGCAGAGGAAGGAGGGGCAAAGACAAGGTGTGATGAACTGACCACAGCCCCCATTCCCTGTCCACCTGCACCAGTAGGGAAAGGAGGTGAAGAATTCTGGAGTAAAGTTAAGCCCAGGAAGAAGGGAGGAGTAAGGGAAAGATGTTTTAAAATTTGGGCATTTACTTCTCCTTACGCTACTCTGATTTGATTGGCAATAAATTAAATTCCCCAAGCTGAGTGTGTTTTGCCTGTGACAGTAACTGGTGAGTGATCTCCCTGTCCTTACCTTGTTTCATAAGCCTTTTGTTAAATTTTCTCTCTCCTGTCCAGCTGTGGAGGGTAGTGATAAAATGGCTTTGGTCTGCACCAGGTGTCCAGCTGGGGTAAACCCACCACAATATATTAAGAGGAATTGAGACAGAGGTTTAGTTCCTGTGGCATCATCACAGAAATCAGCTACTGCTGCACAGCTATTCCAGTCAGCAGATTTGCTCAGCCCTAAGATCCATCCTTACTCCTTCCCCCTAGGACAGCCTGTCACCAGGTAAAGACCACTGAAAGTCTCTGAAAAATGTCCCTAAAGAAAATCTTTTAAGTCCTGGTCTGTAGGGGCTCCTGGCCTATTAAGAGTGCTTGTTTTCACATGAGGCATGATGCCCTCCAGCCTACAGTGCCTCACTCCAGGCAGTAACTACTCCTCTTCCAGAACTAAAATTATCAGGAATATAGTTCCTAAAATAATAAAAAACCCCTGCAGTTAAGATCTATTTGACATGAATACCTTATCTGCTAAAGTCAGTTTTACAGTCTCTTGTTCTGACTCCTGCTTTCCCACCTCACTCAGCTGCAAATAGCTGTCAGCAGAGAGACCTTACTCAGAAACTGCCCAGGTCAAGATAAGGAGGAGCCCCAGGAGCCCTCAGACATAGGCTCGCATTCAGGAATCTGGGTATAAATCAGCACCTCACCCATACCGTGCTTTTGCAAGCCTCATTGCTCAGCCAGGTCTGCTGTAAACAGGCTGCTTTGAATAACTTTGAAGAGGTGTGTTCCTGCTGTAACTGTGCTCACCTCAACAAGCTCTGTGTGGGAAGGCAGAAGGTAAGTGCTACCCAGCAATCAGATCTCCGAGGGGATAGCGAGCTGTTCTCGTGCCCCTTAGGCCTGTCTGCCTTCCCTGAACTGGGTGAACAGCACTGGAAGAATTCCTTGCAGCAGCCTGGCTGGCAACCAGAAAAGGCTCCCACTGATTTTAGGGACAAGGAAGCTGTACTCCAGCTGTGGCTTCAGGGAGCAGTGTACCAGGGTGCTTGGGAAGTGGGACACACAGTTAACAACAGGAGTTACTAGAAAAATGGTAAAGAACTGCTTTCAGTCTTTTGGGTGGGCAGTTGCTGTCTTCAGTGAAGAAGTGTTGCACATATTGTACACACAAAAATAGATCAGTTTGAAAATCAGAGCAGGAAACCCAATGTCCTTTCCCTCTGCTGACCCCCTGGTGAGCTACTTCCACCTTAGCAGAGAGAACCAAACCCTGGGTGGGGTGTGCTTGTGTGCTCAGCAGTCATCAGCAGGCTGTCCAGAAGTAACGATCTCAGACAAAAATAACCCTCAAAGATCTTTCCAAATATAGTCCCTCATTATTGGTGCTGTATCAGTTTCATTTCAAGCTGTGCCTGGCAGCCTCTCTCCCTTGTCCCCTTTAAGAGGACGCTAACAGGCCTGAGGCACCAGGGCCTATCTCTAAAAAGTGTTAGTAAAACCTCACCCTGTGCACCTGGAAGTGTCCGTGCTCACACCACCAATTTGAGCCAGCTGGAATCAAGCCCTGTGTTACAACCTGATTTAAAGCTTCACTGGGTTTAGCAAAACAGGGAAGGGAGAGATGAACTATCTGATTTTCTTGCTTTTTTTGTTGTGGAAACCTTACTAGCTGTCATACAATGCTGGCAAAACCCTTCCATTTTACAAAGGAAGAGAACAGATGTACTCAGTACAGTGTCTGTGCAAAAAAAAAAGCACAAAGCTATTATCAGAGTGCATCCATGGACTGCTTGGAAGTACTCATGCCGTGGATGCAGAGCAAGCCTGGTTAGGGACTGAGAAATGGCCGTGTTTGTTTTGACCCATGTAGGGATGTCATGAGGCCTGCTGGCCAAAATAAGCCACTTTAAGGGATGCAGTACTGCCTTAAAACAACTGAAGATAAATCTCAGTGACTTCGAAGGAAGACAAAGAGTTAGGCTGGTTTTTCGGATATGAAGGTGAGCTCTTACAATGTGGCCCTTGCAGCTCCAGCATGTACAGACTGAGCAATCTCCTCCTCTGTGGACAGGGGAGAGAGCTCGACTGGCCCAGAGGAGTGTGATCCACAGCGTCAGCCCCAGCAAGTGCACTTTCCCTGGAAAATAGCAGAGTGTGAACTACACTCAGACATGAAATCCGCAGTTACTCAGCCTGGAGGGAATCACCCCCAACAAATCCCAGTGGCTGCACATCTGACCTACCACAGATGATCAGCTTGCAGCTGCAAGTTGTAGGGGTCATAAGCAGGCAGGTGCTTCTTGTTGAGGTGAGCCACAACTTAGGCTTGGATGTGATGCTAACAGTGCCCCTGTACTACGGTCACTGGTGGTGGGGGTTGCTGATGAAAGCACAGCTCAGGGCACCATTGCTACAGCATGCTGTGGTTCCTCAGTGGGACCATGAAGCAGGAAGCACAGTCCTTCCCAGGATACTCCATCTTGAAGTCAAAATGGTTCTGAGGACAGTCGCTGTGGGCTGCTTCTCACTGCACGCACAAACATGCAAACACAAAGCCAGCACCATCAACACAGAGAGTCTTCTTGTGCATGAGTACAAATCTTAAAGAGCTGGGTATGACATTTCATGACCTGGACCTTACTTCCCATCAGGGAAAACCCGGGGAGTAGGAAGAATGAACAATACACCACATTTCTCTTGGCATCTGACTAGCATACCTATCTCAACATGCAAACAAATACAAACTGAAAAGCAAGAGGGGAAGGAATCGGAAATCTCATTCTCCCATTAATCTGCTATGCAACTGTAAGCAAGAAATTAATTTCTTTGTTTCTTGGTCTGTAACTAAGGTGTCAGACTTTTGCTCCACAGGGATATATCGATGCCTTCTCTCACTAATGCCACTAAATTGTAAATTGCTTTCGGATATTTGGCTCCCAAAGCACTTTAGAAACGCATGATTAAATTACACCCAATTATAAACCAAAGCAGGTGATCTTGTAGAGGAAGGGATGTTGTTCTGCTGGTGTTGCTCTGAGGCATTAATAGTCTGCAGAATGCTCAGAGGAAATCAAGGGGAACTGCGTGTACAATTCTATTTCCAGTGTCCACTGCAAATCTTCCATTTTCAGCCTGTATTTAAACACATTTCTTGAAGTATTTAATACTGCTTGTTGCATTGCCATGGGATCCCATCTGGTAAATCCCCTGAATTCTAAACGCAGCACTGTATGGCAAAATTCATTCATGAGACCTCGTTCTCAGAGAAGAGCTTATCTCCTCATTCTCCTTCAGACTTTTTCTACCATCTCTCAGGTTTATGCAAATAAACCCTGTGACTTGCCATTTATAATGGAGGATAGGAAATCAGTTCACATCTGTGTCCTGCTGGTCCTGCCTGAAGACAGGTAGGCTATTATCAAAGGAGTGTTCAGGGAATGTAGCGCAAGGCACAGCCAGCCTAACTTTCCTCCAGTTACTGCTCTCCTGCGCTTGCCTACATGCACAGAATTTACAGAAGTCATTTCACACTCTGTAAAATCCAGGCCTAGAGCTCTTCCACACAAGAACACAACTACAGCCACATAACTGGAAGTGCTCTTTCTCAGCTGCACACGTAGCCAAAGTAACATACCTGTGGTCTAATCAATCAGGAAAGGCTGATTGGTAAATACAAATACACAATTTGACACCTCGTTACTCCTTTTAGTGTACCACTCATTCTGTCCATTTAATGCGTACCCCGTTACTCTTAGTGGGATTAGAAGACTCATAGCAGCACGTGGAAAGGCTTCTGAAGAAATACATGCCTAATCTAGTAATATGTATTAATATATAATTTCTTTTATATTACTATGTTGTTTATTACACCAGGCATAGGCCAAGCCAAAAAATTTGTCTTTGATCCTACCATTTAGAATGATCTCATCATGCATCTCACTGCATTCTGCAGGTTCCCCAGACTGGGCAGAAGGATCACTTAGCATTTTGACTTGATGAGCCATGTTCAGTTATGTTTGGGAGCACTGGTGATTAGACATCCATGTTATGATTAGGCATGCGTAGGGAGCAACTGCACAAAGAAGAAGGCATTTACCTGACAGGATGACCTCTAAATGTTTAATTTAATGTACTTTCAGGGACTTCTGGTCCAGAAAGACTGTCACACAGTCTCCTACGTGTCACAGGTTTCTTTGCTTCTCATTTAGGGAACAAATCCCAGTCAGACTGGAAATGTGCTACAAGACAAATGACTTGTAACACCAATCTTCTGTTATGTCAAGACATGATAATATCACCCTCTGTGCGCATGGATGTCCTGAATTTTAATTTAAACAGCGTCTGTATGAACTGCTATGTACTGGGCTACATACACACGTAGTACCAGGAAGCCTGGTCCTGAAGAGATTGCCAGCAAAGGGACAGGATAGAACAGGAGGCATTCTTGTCTCTAATCCCCAGGTGGGCACCTGAGGTGCAAAGCAGATTAGTGACATACCCAAGGCCACACAGGGAGCTTGAGCTTAACCCCGAGTCTTGTGCTTACCTCTGTGTTTGGAGATGTATCACTGCTCCTGTGAATCCAGAGGGTCAGTGTCCCCACTGTCATTGCAGACAATGACTCAGAAGAAGTATTTCCTCCCTGGGAGCAGGCCTGTGACAGTGTATTTATTGCTGTAGACCTTGTCTGTGCCTGTGAACCACATGTCAGTACTGACATCACATTGCGGGACACCGCAGTAAGTCTCCTAGTTGTCTTCTGCATCTGAGCTGTGTTTTAGGGTCACGGTGTTTGGGACTCCTTCAGCCAGCTGCAGATTACTGGATGGTCAGGGAAAGCTAAGAATTAATGAGCCATTTAAGTATTAGTTTATTCTGTTTGGCTCACTCCCTCTGTCCTTTTCTGGGGCAAAAATGTTTCACTTCCAAAGTCACTGTATATCTAGGAAAGTACTTCTTTCATTGATTTCTTCTACCCTGAGCAACCTGAGGGCCAATTTGTACTGTGTAATTACCTTCTGATGAAAAAATAAGGCTGTTAGTTTAGAAAAGCATTCTCTGAAAGGATGACAAGTACATAGGTCTGTAACTCCAGCAGATCATTACAGTAATAGGAGTCTCTCTCAGGAGCCAAGCCAGCCTTCCTCCACTTGGCTGGCACAGGCCCACTGGCAATGGCAATGATGTGACCAGACTGCTGAGGGGACAGACACTGTTGTGTCAGTGCTGTTATGGGGATTTGCCTCTTCAAATAATGGCATGAAAAACAAGGTAGCATTGGGGGTGTCTGGAGCAATAACTGCTTCACCCTTTCCCTCCACACTGCTCAGAGTAAACAAAGCCCGAGCAGTACCATCCTTATTCCTTGGCTCTGAGCCATGCTGCTTCCAGGCTTGGCTCAGCTAACACGAAGGAGGGAGCTGGGAAACAAAATGACAAGAAGTAAGAAAGTCCTTTCTGACCAGGGAGTCTTTCTCCTCTTGAGTGGAAACATTATGGATTGCTCCTGTGGCCTTTTTTGGATAAAGGGTTGTATCATTGGAAGCTTTTTTTTTAAGGAAAAAACCTCAACCTTCCTAACCCTAGTACTGATACAGAAATTGTGCCTCATTTCCATCATTAGAAGAGTACCTCCTGTCAGTACCCTGAGGTGATGGAGGTGCTCAAGTTTTCTCTGTACTGTATCTGCAGCTTGCAGGTGGATGTTGTGACAGATGTCTCTGCAGCCCTTCTTGAGGATAATGTGGTACAGGTCAGAAACAAATCACTCGGTGCTGTGGATCAGGACTGGGAATGGTTCTTGTCCTCCCTCTTTTTGCCACACCACTGGTGGTGGTGGTGAGCACTGGCCAAGACTGCAACTATAAAGTTCTGCTTCCTGGCTTGGGCAGCAGCAGAAACAAACCCCATCTTTGAGCACAACAGGGATGTCTGTGGCTGCAGGAGCTACTTGTACAGAATCAGCCCAATAGAAAAATGTTTCAAGGACACCAGTCCTGGAGATTTCTTCAATCTGCAAAGGCAATGGCAGGCTTTGTCCCGAGCAAAGTGCACACAGCTGGCGTGGCCTGGGAGATTCCACATAACCTCGTGCTACAGTTCATTAGTTTTTTCATTACAGATAATTTTGAAAGCTGAGGGAAAACAGCTGGTGTGATACAGATCAACTTGTATAATTTAAACTGAGAGGTACCTTCTTACAGTGGGGCTCATTTTGCAAGGTCCTGTGGAGCCTGAGCTCATGTAATAGTCTAGGCTTAAAAAAAAAAAAAGAAAGCACATAAATTGCTGTTAGCATCTACAGAAATGAGCTCAACATCCATATCAATATAAATTGTACCTCAGACAGGACAGTGTTGGGATATGAAGCCTTGTCTTTACAACCCTAGGTCACTCAAGGTTTAATCAAGAATGATTTCTCTTCACCTAACATGAACTGTAGTTGCATGCTTGAAAAATCCTGCTTCTAATGGTGAATCACAGAGCTTCCCCAATGTTTTATGGTTTGTTGAGCACTGATGGTCCCCCTGTGAAGGGCTGGGCTGTGCAGCTGACAAACTTGTGTGCACAGAAGTCCTTCTACCACCACAGGGAGGCCTATAAAAAGGCTTGCCATAAAAATAGTGAGCAGTTATGCAGGACTTCATGAACCTGAAGGTCTGCATGAGTTTTCTCCAATAGTCAACATTTAAACTGAAGTGACAGCTTGTGATAAAGGCCAAAGGATGACTCCAGGCTCCAAAATCCTGCAGCTGTATTTCATCAGATGCCCAAGAAAACACTTATTGCAGGATTTCTGCTCTGGCAGGACACAGCACAGAAGCTCACAGAAAAGATGTGCGAAGGCATGGTGCTGTCCCAGCAAAAACCACCATGTGGCTCTTTGGCCTCACAGTCAGATAAACCTGGGTGGGCGGGAATAAGAGGAAAACAGAGAAAAATGAAAAAATTAAGAGAGTGAGAGATTGCACAGAAAAGTACAGCCATCCTTCAGCCTGTTGAGTCATGTCAGACACTGGAAGAAGACCCCTTCAGACTGTTTTAGCATAAGGCAGTAAGTGTAAGGGTTAAAATGTCATCAGCTCTTCTCTTAATAGCTGTGCAACCACAAGAGAAATAGCAATGCAATCAACTGCTTACTGATGAGCACCTACTCAGGACAATTTCAGGTGAGGTGGGTGGAACAGGAATATTTAAAGATAATGTAAAAAATGTGCCAAAAAAGTATAGTTTACATGTAATACGTGAATGAGAACAAAGGAAAGGAAAAGGCAGCTTTAATGCCTCATTTGATGATTTTACTGTCCAAATTGTGCCATAAGCAGTTTTGTATAACATCTGTTTCTTCTCATGAGGACTTCCTCATACTCTTCAGCGCAGTACTGCATGTTGCCATGCCACACCAGAGAAGTTTGTCTGGAGCCTACGGTCTCTCTGGGATTTTTTGGTGTTTCTTTATATAAAGATATAGTAAAAAAGCCACGCTGCATGGATGGGTTATGTAGTTCCAAAGCGGAGATTGAGAAATGACCAATATGTGAAATGGTCACCTGGGTGTTGGCTTCTGAGACTTCCTCAGTCAAACCTGAATGTCCTTCTGCTCTCAGGTGCTATACAACATGACTCATGAATAATCTGTTCCTGCTGGCCTTACTGCTACTGAGGACAGCCAGCACCATGCTTTGTCACTTGGGAGTATCTTAGACAAAAAGCCTGAATTTTCTAATTAATAATTAGGCAAACAAGTCCTAAACAATAAAGACTTAAATGCTTTGCTACCTCAATTAGTAAGGTATCCAGGGATTTCATGGCAGGTCATTCTCATTCATATCTTCATTCTCAAGTCATAATTAGTGTACTTGAAGCATGACCTCTGCTAATATTACTTCAACTTTAGGTGCCAGAATGCTGAGTGCTCACTGAGGGCCTGAAAGGATTATAATCCTCTCTCAGTAACACCACATATTTACAGCGAATGGCTGTTTCAAACATGATGATTCATTTAGTGTAGCATCAACTGTCCTAACCCATACTCAGACTACTGAAACCACGTCAGGAATTAGAAAATGTTCCGACAGTGACCTCTGTAACTACGCGAGGTGTGATGTGAGCAGTCATATGGTGGAAAAAACAACTGTTACACCACGTTACCTGACACCCTCATTCAGGGGACATCTTAGCAAGAAGGATGGCAGAATGATTTAAATTTGGCTCAAGGATTGCACAACTTTGTGCTGCTCTCCATCTCCTCTCAGAACCTCTGAAAACTGAACAAAACCCAGCAGAGCTGTGATGATAAATGCCTTTTTTTCCCACAAGATGAATTTGATAAAACTTTACAAAATGTGGTGTATGTTAGAAAAACAAAAGAAAGTAACAGCTGACAGGTAGGAGTTCCAGCTAGATGGAAACTGCAGGTCTTACCTGAAGGTGGTATTGCTACAATTCCTTCCTCTACCAACACTGCTTCTCCCATACCAGCTTCGCTCATGGCTTGGGTTCAGAAGTAGTATTTGTCTCTCCTGCAAGCTTCCCACACTGTAAGTGGTACTAGAGATAGGGATCTTGGTGCGTTTTGTCCACTTTTTGGTGTCCTCATGTCTCATGTCTCTAATGTGTATTCTGACAGCACATCTTCCTGGTCTGGTTCCTGCCAGGCTAAGCCAAGGCTGGAGTTGAAAAATCCACCACCTTCAGCAGTCCTGAAGGCTCTGTGACAGCAGGAGAGTCCACAGCTTGCACATGTGAATGCAGAGCTAGTCCCATTTCAAGACGCCACGCCTGCAGGGTTTTGGGGTATAAAGAGAGCCCTAATAAACACAGAGCAAATTCTGTCCAGCAAAGCAATGCGGTTCCTAACACAGCACAAAATGGAGACACTGTTTCAAGGTTGGCCATTTAAAAAAAACCCCTCACTCCATCTGGCACAGAATCATCTGGGAATCTGCTATGAGCACTGCTGACCACTCATTTTCCACATGTGTTTAGAAGAGGGGTTTAGCATTAAAGGTTTGCTTCTGTCTCTTCCTAGGTGGCTGGTGAGCTCTGCAGTACATTTCCTACAACCTGTTTTCTAATACTTTGAGTCCCTTGTGTCTCTTCTTGTTTAATAAATCCCTCCTACAGTCCTGTGGGAAGTAGTCAGGTGCTATCTGGACTGGGATTAGGGAATGTGCTTACTTACTCGCAAGATCCTATTAATGTTCTTCAAGTTCATTTGCCAAAGATTACAGTATTCCTAATTAATAGTCATTTTAAAAATACAAATCTTGCTTTTTGCTCTTTAGCCCACTTTGCAGCAGCCTCCATAATATATGAGAAGAGCAAAAGATGGACTGTTAGAAAAAGCCATGTTTTTAATCAAAAGAACAGGGAGTTGTGTATCCAAATACAAGTGCTGCTCTGAAATTCTCAGCTAAAATGCAACAACCTTCCCCCTGGCACCAAAAAAGTCATCCAGTGCAGCATGCCATAACAAACTTGATGCTAATGGCTTTCATACAGGGCTCCCATGTGAGCACAGGTGTCATAAGGAATATGGTGCATATGGACAGAGGGTATTCCCTCATGTTAAGCCTAATGTGAGATAATGTGAGTCTTCAAACAGGAGAAGAATCATAGCTCCAGGCTTTAAATTGGTTTTGTGTTGTCTTCTGATGTAAAGGAGCCTGAATGCTTTCCCATCTGAGTAACTATTCAACCTCAAGACTTTCGTCTACCACATAGAATTCTCTGGTTTTTTAGCTATACTGGCTTCCACACTTGGCCATTTTTTTTTTTCTGAATTATGTGCAGCTTCTAAGGCCCACTTCAGTATCTATTACAGGATTCCATCAATAGTTTAGGCTATTTATTGATGGCATCCGACGGTCTTTTGTTTGTAAAATGCTTTAGTCATATAGAGAAAGAATTCTCTCTAACTGGCACAAAATAAAATCTGCCCATTTAAGCATTTCTGAGGCTACTGTAATCCTTTGGAGTATTGATCAGTTCAGAACTAGGCACAGATTCTTTACTACTAAAAACCCAGTATTAAAATAAAAGAATGTAAGCAACTTTCATGAATCCCATGAGAGTTTTCTCTTCTTTTAGATGGTTGATGGGGGGCTGATGAGCATATATAATGTCAAATTATATTCTTTGTCATACATTAATGGCCTTTGGCAACCTGTATGTGAACCTTAAGTACTAAAGCTACCTACACCTCAGAACACCTTCATCACGGTGATCTCTGCTGTTTGCAGATCTTTAATTCCCCCCAGCTGGGAATCTCTGTGCCCCTGTTTTAATAGTTCCACTTCTAAGGTAAATAATACCACACTTTAGGGTGCTTATACTATAATTACATTTATAGCCAACAGTATTAAAACAGTATTAAGGCCTTCCCTAATCTTTAGTTGAGCTGTTAATACAATGGAGTGGATTACATCGAACTCACATTCCCTCATTCATAAATACATGGATCTGGACATTGCATACATATTTAGGAAAACTAGGCATTAAACAGTGGAAGAAACATATCGATGGGAGCCTTTGCAACAAGAGGTCTAGGGAATTCTGGGGACTATGGGGTCTGCACAGTTCACAGCTCTCATGTGGAACTCATTCTATATCCTCCAGAAAACCATCCACTTGGAATCTGGTACCTAGAGACACATGTGTTGTAAGTACACAACTCCTTCTAATCCCGCATAAAAGTATTCCCAAGGGATCACTAATTTAATTTTCTTATTGCTTCTGGACTGAGATAAACCAAGAAGATGAAAAGGAGAGAGAGAGACAGAAATAAAACCCGAGAGATGGCTACAGTTGCTCATCACCCTCTGACTCAGGCCTAGCCTGTCCCCGAGCAGTGACCGGCAGCCCCCAGCCAATTCTCCCCACTTTATAAACTGAGCATGATAGTCTATGGTATAAGAATATCCCTCTGGCCAGGTTGGGCCAGCTGTCCTGGCCGTGCTCCCTCCCAGATTCTTGTGCACCTGCTCACTGGCAGACATGGGAAACTGAATGGTCCTTTAGTAAGAGAAAGCACCACTTAGCCACAAAATCCAAAACACAGCGTTGTACTAGCCACTAACGAGAAAATTAACTCTATCCCAGCTGAAACCAGGACAATAGTGTGAGTGACTGCAATTTAATTAATATGAAATCCCAACATTTTGAATGAGGCAGACGAAAGAATCCAAGAAAGAACCAAAATATTAACAGAAGAAGAAGAAGAGCAATAGTCTCGTTAGTCAGATGCTGCTGCTGATAGGAATACTCCCATGTGCTGCACAAGCTGTGCTAAGCACGGATCATACGGTTGCTATCTGATGGCTACAACAAAATCAGTCACTTGTTCAAGTCAGTTCAGGTCTAATTCAGGAAAAAGCAGTCAAAATTAGGCACCCAAATCCATAGGTGTGACTTTCAGAGGTGCTGAATATTCTGGCCTCTCGTTGCTTGTGGGCAAGAAGCCACTCAAGCAACTTCTATGAGACACCTCTCTCAGAGGCTCTATACAGAAGAAAATCAAATTGGCAAAGAACAGTCACAATTTATTGACTCCAAATTGTGTGCATGTGTTATATTTGTGTGTATAAAGAAATATATCTATGTATAGCAGAAAGTCAAGGAGGGTAACTTGTATGTTTAAATTTATTCATGGTCACAACACTTTTCTAAAGACTATTTCTTTGCCACTTACTTCCCTTGCTCACTTCAAATGTTTAAATATTTCAAGTCTTGCACTTATTCTGAAAATGAGCTCTTTCTGCAGTGCATTACAGAGCAGCTTAGAAACATCTTCTCTAATCCATAGGAAATTTGGACAAAAACTCGAAGCTTTAGATGAAAAATTATAAATGTTACTACAAGCTGGTGATTTTATTTTTGAGATGTTTCAATAGGCCAGATTAGCCTGGTATATTCTGTGATGCACTCTGGACTTGGGGAATAAGGACTATAAAACTGCTTTCACTGGGGATCAAATATAGGAACAAGAGGTATCACAGAATAGTTTCGGTTGGGACTTTTAAAGCTCATCTAGTCCAATCCCCCTGCAGTAAGCAGGGACAGCTTCAACTAGATCAGGTACCTGAACTGTAACTCCCAGAAGATAGTTCAGCAGTGTTTTCTACCCAAATTAGTTTTTCACAGAATGGTTTTGGTTGGAAAGAACCTTAAAGATCATCTCCTCCCAACCTCCTTGCCATGGCCAGGGGCACCTTCCACTAAACCAGGTTGCTCAGAGCCCCATCCAACCTGGTCTGGAACACTTCCAGGGATGGGGCATCCATAACTTCTCTGGACAACCTGTTCCAATGCTTCACCACCCTCAAAGCATGGAATTTCTTCCCAATGTTAATCTAAACCTACCCTTGAAGCCATTGCCCCTTTTCCTATCACTACATCCCTCTCCAGACAGTGATTTTTCAGATTCAGCACAACAGCTCCACTGTCTTTTCTCACCAAGGTTTTGTTTGTAATGCAGTCACTGACTTTCTCCAACACCACGTTCTCTCCCTCTGTCTCCTCCACACTGTCCTTGATGTGACTTTGGGCCTTGGCTTTGCCTTGGAAGGGACCTCGATGCTTGCAGTGCACCTGGTCTTCACAGTGACGCTGTGTGCAGCAAAAAGCTCGAGGAGAGATTCTTCAGTAACTGGGGAATCTGGAAAGAACAGAAGACATTTGAAGGCTGCAGCTGCAAATATACCTTGACATCTATCCTGTGTCCGTGAGTTCCCAGAAAAAGTGGTCTAAAAATGGGTCCCTCATACACTCCTTCATGTTTTTACTATCAGAATTTGGTATTTTGTGAAAGTCTTTAGGGACACTCAAAATTTTTTCTTATGTCTTGATTTATTATGTTTTGATTCAGCTGATTTAGTTCTGTTTCTTATACAGTGAGTCACCTGCCCTGCTTTAGTTGTTCACCTCCGCAGAAAAAGAGGGAGCTCTGGGAAACAGCAAATCCCAAAGCCCCTCACTTGCCCAGGACTTGGAGATTTGATTCCAGGCAGTTTCTTGGTTTTGTAAAGCACCAGAGGCAGCCCTTTTTGCTGTTCTTCCCTAAAGTCTCATGGGGATATGTACCTAAGATCATGATAAAGATAGTAGAATCAAAGTTAGGTACTGCTACTAAAGAAAATGCTCTCTCATTTGTTACAGAGTAAGGATGTCTTGCACATGATAATAAACCCAAACCAAAACCAACAGGTTCCCAGTAGCTGAAGGAAGCCTCAAGAGAGACGGGGAGAGATTATTTGCTAGGGCATGTAGTGTCAGGACAAGGGAGAAAGGCTTCAGACTGAAAGAGAGTAGGTTCAGATCAGATATTAGGGAGAAATTGTTTACTGTGAGACACTGGAACAGGTTGCCCAGAGAAGCTGTGGATGCCCCATCCCTGACAGTGTTCAAGGCCACAAGAAGGATGGGGCTCGGAGCAACCTGGTCTAGTGAAAGATAGGAACTAGATGAATTTTAAGGTCCCTTCCAACCTGAGCCATTCTATAATTCTAAACATATTTGTTGGTTTTTTTCTCTTTTATTTTTGTCACACAACGTGTAGTTTTAGAAATCACAATTCGCTGCTGACATTCAGGAAAAATCAGCTCTCCCTATACCAAAGCTTTGCTGTGGATGTATTTCTACTGCAGCACAGGCCTGATGAATATTCAGAGTGGCAGACACAGCATCCGTACTCCTGTTTGTCCCGCCAGCGGTCTCATCGGCGCTGCCCCGATCCAGCCGGCAGGAAGAGGCTTTTTGCCGCGCCGAACGCCCATCTGGCGCCATCTGCCTGCCAAGAGCCGAGCGAGACGCGCAGTTTTCTGCTTCTATTCATCATTTTAAAAAAGGTGTTTTGCTTGTTGCTCATGACAACAACGTCTGAAGCAAAGGCTCAGGCCAAAATTCTTGATCACTGACTTAGCAACTTAAAATCAACCAATCAGTCCGACTGTTGGACTTTCTCCCCTCGGGGAACAAAGAAGCAGAAGGAAGAGGTTTTGCTCGTGCACACAGATGAGCCTGTAAAATGCTACTGGCCCAGGTGAGGAGACCTGGTGAAGCACCGATTCTACAGGTGTCTGTGTACACCTGGTAAAGAACAGGAAGGACACGGGATGGCTACATCCACTGGCAGCTCTGCCCCCATGCTCCTCTCCCAGTCTGTCAGTGATGAGTTTGTGGATGGTTTCCTGCTTCACTATCCAAATCCTTTCCAAGCCCGTCACCTGACAAAAAGATTGAGGCAGGAAACAACACACATTGCAATGAACATCATCTCCAGCCGTGTCCCTGAATCCTCCGATCAGAGTGTCCTGCCCTAAGATGTCTAAGCTGTCAGGATTTCTGGCTCCTACTCAGGTAAAGCGATCCACGCACAAAATGAATTCAGTATTACACGAATCTGTGCATCTGCCTAGATGAGCCACATGGTATGTACTGAAGGGTGTGCATTCGCATGCAGAGGATACATTTACTGATTACTCTGAAATCAGAGGCCAGGAGAGGGAAAAGGGTGGGCGGTGAGAAGCCAACCTTGCGGGAAAGAGTGCGAGCCTACAGGCTGAGAAAACGGGTTAGCAAATGTGAAAGCGTCTTCACAGGAGACTACGAAGGAAAATTTTGACAAAGCCAAGATCCAAAGCCAAAACTTAATAAGACTGAGACAGTAGTAGTCTGGGAAAGATACGATCTGTTCTTGTCTGATCTGTCCATCTGCTTGTCCTTAGTTAGAAGCCCTTTATCAACACCAGGCCGAGTCCCATTAGGGTTTTGCGGCCTTCCATTATACTGATCATCCCATAGGCATTTTACCTGTTTGCCTTCTTGAGCCATATTCCTTCCACCTTTGCATCATTCAGGACAACACAGCTTGTCAGGATCCCCAGTTAACAGTATGAACATCACACTCTTTATGGTTGCAAATGTCACAGAATAGCTTAAGTTGGAAGGGACCTATAAAGATCACCAATTTCAATTCTCTGCTCCTTGAAGGACTACCCAAAACTAAACCATATGACTAAACATCAACCAGACACTCCCTAAACTCTGACAGGTTTGGTACTGTGTCTCTGGAAAAAATTCCAGTGGAAGCATATGAACAAAAAACTGTTCAGAATTGTCAGCTGAGCACTTCAAACACCAAGGAGGTGTTTAACAGCAGGGAGATCTCCTAACAAAATGGACAGACCACAGGATGAAAGTGGTTTAGTAAACGGCAAGAAATCCTGGGAAGAATGGGAGATTGAAAAAGGCTGTTCCTAAATAGTTTTTACCCTCCTTTATGTGTGTTCACTGAAGGGAATGCAGCCATAGGAATCCAAAAGCTGAAGCAGAAAACTGCCCCTTGGCACTGCTCCATTCCCATAGCTGGTCCAGAGAGGCTCTCACACCAGCCAAACACTTCCTCTACTGCCTACACAATATTTGTATCTGAACCTGGACTCTGATGGGCAAAGACAAATCAGTAACTAAGACACCAGACTACAATTCCACTGTGCACAGGAATCAGAGGCAGCTCAGACACTGCTTCCAGGTTAGCTGTGCCACAGAAGTGGTTTATGTCACAGAGGAGTGACCAGGGATGGCTCCCACCCTACCATGTCCCTTCTGACCACCCTGACCATGGTCCACAGAAGGCACTCAGACACTGGGCCTGGTACCCTTCCTGCAGGTGCCTGACACAGAAAATGCAGGACCAGCCTCAGAGACACATGTCAGGGGTGGGCACTAGGGCAGATCCGTCCTCCATGTGAGAAAATCTGCCTGCCCTCACAGCTGAGCTTCTTTTGGCCCCTGAAGTTTCCTTCCTACCATACCACCAACAGAATGATCAGCTGTTACTGAACCTGTGAAGGATACTCTGGTATCATTTTATCCTCCTCCTATGTAGTTCATTTCAAAATGGTCCTAAATGCATTTAATGGAAAGCACCTGGGCATAGTTCAAAGCTGGTCCACATCTAACAGAACTCATCTCAAAGACTAACAGCCACTAAAATCCACACCCTAACTTTGAAATTCTCCTCCAGCCTATGCTGAGAGCATGAAGCTAAACTTTCCAACTTTTCTTCCTGGCTTTCTTAACAGCCATGTGTATTTCTGTAAAGATCATAGACTTAAGTTTACAGCATCAATAATGCTACTGCAAAATTAATTCACAAAACAAATGTGATATTAAATATTTACCAGCCTCATGTTGTGCTGCTGGTCCTCAGCAGACTGCAGTCAAACGTCCCATGGGTCGCTTTAAAGAATCAGGATAAGAATTCATTAGGGCAACTCTGACTAAAATAAAACACACGATACATTTTACTAGCCTGGTTTAGGTGACAGGTGTAAGGACTTAAATGGAAGATTTACTGCTTTATTCTTCTACCACTTCATACAGAAAGGGAAGTCCTTCATTATCACCTTCATACTAGCAATAGGAGGTACAGACTAACAGCTTATTCCATGTTAAACAATAAAAAGTCTGCAGATGAGTGGTATTTTACAAGTTTCCTAGGTGTTACAGCAAAGCAGCAGTGCTCCACTGGAGAGTTCACTGAAGAACAGTGTAAAGACTAAATATTCCTCCTCCTCTTCCTCTCTTGAGTAATCCACACTTACCTCCCACAGCTGCACTGGCACTGCTGAACTGCCCATTAGGGTCACTTCTTGTGTATCCCGTGATCACTGTGCAACCTCCCCAGTCACTCAGCTCAGCAGCATTAAATGGTAAGCTCTGCTCTCTTCTCTTCTTGCCTCATGGTGTACTTAGGAGATCGCTCTATCACTCATCCATCCTTCATCCCCTCCGGGGTGACACCTTCAGTAGCTGGCACACACTCCAGGCAGGCTTTTCCCTTCCTCCTCACTTGGGTGTTCTTGAGATTGCTGACAAACTGAATTGGAACCCCTGGGAAATGGGAAGGGATTGGCAAGAAAAGATGGCACATATCAGCAAGTACATTATAAATCAAAACAGGTGTCTTTGCCTTTGCAGGATATAACACGGGCTCCTGTGCAAGAGAGATTCCAGGCTTGGGACTTTACTTCCAGTGTGAAAAGGAGGTTTTGATGCTCCTCTGCTTGCCTGTCACACTAGCTTTATGAGACTGTGTATTCCAGTTTTGTCAGCCCAAGCTCTGGGGTTTTGTGTTTTTGCTTTATGGGTTTTGCAGCTCAAACCTTGCTGTCTCACATCTGATCCACTCACTGTGCAAAGATGTTTACTTTCCATCACTTACGATCAATGAAGAGCAGAGTGTTCTGTACACGATCTCCTGTCTTAACACCCGAGTGTTTAGAGTAACTGGGCTGAACACCCTTAATTTTCACAGTGTGGGCCAATCCATCATCAGTTGAATCATCGTTCATACTTATCATCCCACTTTGACTCTTTCCCACTGAACTTCTAAGTGAAGCTTTGCACTTTCTTTGCCAGGGGGATTTCAAGCACTGCTGTCTGTTGTTCAGTCACTTTCAGTGGTTCCAGTTCTGTCAGGAGTTAGGGAACACACCTGTTAAATATCAAAAAGACAAACATTCAGTCTGTTATTTTTAGTTCTTGATATCCAAATTCCTACACTAAACAGCAAAATGTCAGTGAAATACTTTTGATTTCTCAAGTGGTAGCAGAAAGATCAATTCACTCCTTCAACTTCAGTAAAAATTAAGCTAGCTACAGCTCATAATTCTCACTAAAAGTTGCACGTAATCCCATAAAGCCAATTATCAAAGGCACACCCCTTTTCTGTTCAGTTCTTCTGTCCCAGCTCTGCTCTTTTATTCTCCTTGTCATTGTAACGTAAACGGTTTCAAGCAACTGCAGATGACATCTGCAAGCATACCTGGAACCATTTGACAGGTTGAAGGATGACTGCCATATTACTGCATTACCTGCCAAGAATGCTGCAGTGCCTGGCACAGGATCACTATTTGTTTAAGTAAGGTAATCTACCCCACTACCAAATAGCCTGTGCCCAAGCCCTGCCTAGGGCTTAATCAAAAAGATAAGTATACTTAAAAGATGATGCTTATGGCAAAGCTCATCTTGAAGAGATGGTCCTGCTGCAATAAAAGGTAGGGCAGGCGGGCAGCATCACTGTTACTTAGCACTGATTAAAAGCAAGTTTGCTGCATAAAATGTGGTTGGTTTTCTTTCAAAAAGCAGACTCACATTTGGCTGGTCATAGGAAGCACATGCAGATGGAAAAAAGATCATTCTCATTACGCCCAGGCCCATCTACTCACTCCAAAGTGCTGTAACAGTGTTTGAGCAAATTTCACTTGCACTAAAAGGACAGTGCCAAGGTGCATTTTATCACTCCCATCTTCTTTGCTAAAACTGGTCCAAATTCAGTAGTGACTCACACCCCTTCCACACCGACGTCAGTGGAGAATTTGGCTTATTATGTGTAATAACCAGGCTTCAAACTGAAATCTGCTCTCTCTTGAAAGGTGTTTTCACATGGGCGCTGTGGTAATTGCGGGTTGGTTTATGACTTGAAGAAGTTAGATTTCTGTTTGAGCCTAAAAAGACAGTGAATCATGAATGTTGCAGAGACATGTAAGAAAAGATAAGTTACAGGCTGGGCCACCAATTCTGACCCTCAAATGTTTGTCTGCAGCTGATGTTGTCATTGTACAAAGAATCTCATGGGTCTGAGAACAAACATTATCTAGCATTCGCTGCGCAGCAGAGATTCCTGTCAGCCACAGAAGGCTGTAGCTGCCTAGGTCTGCCCCATTCCCACTGGAAAGGCATGGCATACATTTCAAACCTATGTGCTTTGTATTATTTTTTTTCAGTGAATACAGGGAACACAAAGGCTCTCCTCCATAATAAGCACGATGCTCACACCTTTGAAAACACATCCTTCTTTTTGTGCCGTGGCTCAGAGGGCAAGAGCCATAGAGCTCAAAGTCAGCAGGGGGTAGATTCTTCCATCCTGCTTCACTTCCCTCTACTTGTAGCAAATCTGCCCTTTGTCCAACTTCAAAATTCTTACGAGCTTGGTTGTTAGTAACTGGCCTAGCAATAGTCAAGCCACACCTCTAGAGCTTATCTTTAGTCATTATCAAGGACACTGTGCAGGTGCCATCAGTGTAGGTACAGGACACTGCAGACTTGTAGCTATCTGTGTCATCTCAGGAACAGTGTTTAGATTGGAAAGAGAAAAAAAAACCACAGAGAAACAATAAGCAAAACCTCCCAGAAGGCTGGGGTGGTAGGCAGTGGGTATGACAAATGTATTAGCGAATTCCTCTTTTTATTTGTGTTTACACCAGTGGCTTTTTTTACATAAAGCCACACAGAGAACTGCTTGTCACCCAAAACTCCTGAGAGAGGAAGGTTTGCGCAGCAGGAAGAGTGCTAGCTGACTGTAGGAGGCTGCTGATCAAATCCTCGCTTCTTTCCTGAATTTCTGCAGGATTTTGGGCAAGTAATTCGCTCTCTGTATATATCTTGTCATCTAGACAATGAGAAAACGGGGCTGCCCTGCTGTGCAGGAGTGCTGTAAGGTGCTTTGATGTCAGATGTCATTCAAGAAGGCATCATAAATGGGTGTATCAAAAAGCCCATTAGAATATACTCTGTTCTGCAGAAGTTGCATTAAACTCTTCAGTGCTGCTCATGCCCTATGTCTATGTAAATTGTCCATAATTTAGGACAAATGTTTCTGCTTTGAACTGTTTAACTGCAGAAAGCTTCAAAGAGCTACATTTTTCTATCAGAACGAAGCCATTTAGTTTGTTTTAGTATTAAGTAGTTGTTAAGTTCAAGTAAAACCGTTGTTTTTTTTTTTTTTTTTCCAAAAACTGACCAGTAAGGAGCTGTCCCTGGATACTAATTTCTAAAGCTCCATGAGAACACCTCTCTGAAGCCGAGTTATTTTTCTGTGGTTAATAGCAAAATGTCTCCATTTTACATCGGGAAAATCAAGAGAAACTTGACTACCAGCTTGAGTTATTCCAGCTTATTCATTTAGTCTATTTCACTGCACTTCTGTCTAGTCAAGGCCGTCCCCAGCCCTCCTAAGTATATCACATACAGGGGGATTTGTGAATCCCACAAGGGCCTGTGCACACCCTGCTCCCAGTGGATATGGCTGGGAAGTGTGTCATTGTCCTCACTGCAGTGCCAAGACAGTAAGAAGGCTGCTTTAAGCCGAGACAATCAAAGCAAGATAAAGAGTTTCTAATAAAAGGCTGGTGCAGGGGCTGATGCAGTCTTGCAATAGCAGTGCTGGCCTGTGAGAAGAATAAAACTACATGCTCTCCCATGAGAAGAAGGCAAAGCTCACTGCACTGATGCATCCCACGTTTTGTCAGCTTGGTGTGCAACACCTGGGGAGGCCACGTGACCTTGCTGTAGGAAGAAGTCCTGTCACGAGATAACCTGTTTCCAGTGGCACCTCTTCTCTTTATAGCTATTCCAAGATTGGTCCATGTGTGGAGGGCAGTTTGGGGAAACTGGACTGTTTGGTTGTAGTCCTTGAGGGATGAGTACTACTCATCTAGAAACTGCAGCTCCCTAGTTTTAAAAAGTGTTCTGTGGCAAGACGGACACAGTAAGGAATTGTAGCCTCTGAGACAGTTGTTATGCTGCTGAAAGATCTTGGGGTAGAAGAAAATCAACCCAAAAGCCTTTCCAAGATTTGGGGGCACAAATGATAAAGCTAGGATTATGCATGGCAACCTAGATACAACCCACAGGAAAGACAATGTCAAGACCACATGACCTTGAGACCTTGCTTTGTTGCCAGCAGGAATTAGAGATATACCAAAAGTGCTCTGTTTTGGGCATCCTCCCAGGGAGATAGATCCTTTTTCTTGCAAGAATATACAAACCCTGATCCCCACGCTGAGCTGGCTTTTGCCTCCAGGCTGCCTGTATGATACACGAATGTTCTGTCTCCTTATGCCTATTCTGCCCAAAGGTGTTCCCACCCCCTTCGCCACCCTCTCTCACTGTCCTGTTCTCACCCTTTCACTCCCATGTACCAGTGGTCATTGGTGTTGGTGACAGCACTGACTCGGGCTGGTTAGGAAGAGATGAGATGTTGCCCTATAATCCCAGAGACCCTCGAAGAGAGTGTATCTTGCCCATAGCCATTATGGGGCAAATCCACAGCAGGAGCACCAAATGCTAAAATGAGAAGGGATATAGGATGCTGCTTGGCTCACTTGCTCCACTGCTTTCTATGTCTTCAGATCTGGATTTCCAAATCCCACAAAAGCTCACAGTGACATGGCTTAAAAGTCAGCCAACCACCTTTACGGTTTCTCCTTTCACCTTAAAAATGGAATTCCATTTACTTACATTTCTTTTGCCTGATCAAAATTTTCATCCTTGGCCACAGATTTTTTTGAACATGAAAATTAGTTACACTTCAGAGTGGCACTTTACAAGGTTCCTTTCTTGGAAAGGGAAGGAAAGGAACAGCAAAGCAGATATGAGCCTAAATGTATTGGACTCACACAGCCAATTCCCACCACAGCTACAGAACACAAAGTATTATGACATTCTTGAGGATACGTATTTATGTAAATTTTACCTTTTTATCCCAGCTGATAAGGTCCTGGTCATTCCTACCAAGGGACAGGAGCTTTCAAGACCATTACTGACCCTTCTGTGTCCCTCAGCTCACACGAAGTTGCGTAGCTTGTTGCATTCCTAGGAAGATGCCGGGGTCCCTTTACACTGGACCAATATGGCTTTGAGTAGTTCAAAATTTAAATACATACTGGCCTCTTGTGGGCTGTGTTGTTACATCCTTTACACTGGCTTCAGCAGTTTCTCATTCTTGGAATAACAGGACGATAAAACTTCAAGTATGATGCTAAAAGGAATAAACCTTCTGTAGGTCAAAAAGATACCTTTCTATTTAAAAATAAACATTACCTCCCCAATCCCAGGTTTTCTTATGATTGATTTTGATGCCATTTCAAAACTTTGATCAAAGGCAGATGATGAAACAATTTACCAGGGCTTTTTTTTCATGCTAAAACCAAAATATGTGGGTCCAGGTTTCAAACAGTTAAACATTCAAAAAATCATGCTTTGATGTTTAAGTTGTTCCCCAGTGCTCCTTTCACACCTCCAGGCTTTGGCGTTGTTTATTTTAAAATTGTACATGCAGCACTTTCTATCTTTTCCATATCCAACCAGTTCATTCAGTTACTCAAGCAGGGACTTGGTGCTTCAGAAAATCAGTTCACAGCTTTAGATTAGAGGTCATTCTTTAATCAGCTCTCTTCTATTCCTTAACAAGTCTGAGACTCTGCCACACTTCTTCATATGGAGGACTTAATTCCCAATGGGAAGGGTACTTCTCAAGGAGGGAATGAATTACGGATCTCAGCTCTTCTTTACTTTACTCGTGTTAACCACAGCATTGCTAACATAAGTGCAGGAGATTGTTTTAGGTGGATAAGGCCTATCCATTCTGCAGGACACAAACTACCTATCTTGCTTGCAACAAAGGCTTAACAAGAGATGGTGGCAATAAACTGCTTAACTGACCACATTCGATTTCTGTTTGGAATAGAAGGCTGTTACCTACTCCATATTTATGTTAAATTCAGTTGAAAAGGGAGTCTAGTGCAGGAGGCACTTGGGTTATGCTCTGCAAAACACAGGAACTGAGAAAACCAAAGAACATAACAATCTAGGCAACTTCCACAGGCTGACGGGAATAATTCTATGGGTAAATCCTGCAAAAAGCAATGGACACCTCCCACCCCCCTCCAGGAATACAGCACATTTTCCTGATGATTTTTAGGTGATTTCTGCTAGTCTAGGAAAGAAAGAGCAAGGTGAAAAGTTTAACAAAAACCAAGAAAAACCAGTGCAGAGGTTGAAACACTGTCAACTTTTCCAGTGAGCAAAAAATACCACATACAGACAGCCAAAATAAACATATGCTGTTTCACAGGCTAAAGAAAGAATCCAGCAACACAGACACTCTGTGCTCCCTCATCTGGAAGCTCGTGTTCTATTAACACAGATCAAATCAGAAGTGTGTGGAAATGGGACTGGTCCTGTTGTGAAGTGGATAATGTGTTTTTTATTGCTTGTTTAATAAATGCATGAAGAAACCAATCTTCACTTTTCTCTTCAGTATTCTACTTCAGGATTAAGAGCTCAACTTAGCTACAGAGAAACCTCGTTTCTGGACTGGAAGTCATGTTTTCCCCAATAAAAAACAAAACGCCGCCAACACAATCCAATTCCTCCCAGCTATCCAAACTGACACCCTGACCTTTGTGTTGCCTCAGTGTTTGCTTTCTGCATCCCTCACCACATCCTAAATACCAAGACAACAGTGTGTAGTGAAACCAATCACACATAGATTTCCTTCTTTTGAGATAAAAGGGGTCAAAGCTAATTTACAAGAGGAGGTTTCCATTGTGCATTATTAGTTTTGACTTAACTCCTGACAGTCTTCCTTGTGTCCGCTTCAGAGGCAAACAAGCTAAATATGCAAAGGAGATCTATGCAGGATTTTTCCCCTCTGATCCCTGGAGAGAAATGTTGCCTTTGCCTTTTCAGAGGAAAGTTGCACCTGCTACTGGGACTAGGGGAGTTACGGTCAGACATAATATGTTTGCTCAGGCAAACACAACTGTTTCTCAGTGGAGAAATGCCATCAGTAAGATGCACATAATCGCAGATTTCTACCCCCAAAATTCTGGGATGAAGACATACACAGAAGAGGTTGAGTCCTCTGAAGAGAGTCTAGCAAGACAGGCTTTGTCCAAGGAAAGAGATGATTTCTGGAAAACACTGCCTATCAACATACTGGATTAAAAGAAGTGCAATACAGTGACTTATTCAATTCTATTTAAAGCATAAGCAGCAACAGGCAGATAAGAGAGAGAGAAGCAATAGGGAACATGAGTCGAGTAGCATGGTCCAGCAGAGAGAAAGGGCCAGGAACTGCAATACCCGCGTCCTTTGCCAGACTGTTTAAGCTTTACGTTCTCAAATGTTCTGAGCCATATTGCCAGCTCTGGTGCCAACATGGCTTTTAATTCTGAGTAAATAATTCAGTCTTTCTCTTCATTCAGCCTTGCTATCATCTGAGTAAACCTGACACTGCTGCCCTGCTGGGGATTACATGGCCCACAAGCTTGGACAGGTCTAATCATAACCCCTTCTGTGACTTTCACACCACGCCATGAGAATGCAGCATCTGTTGTATTCAGGTGCTGGAGCCTGATCTCTATCAGTGCTCAAAGGAGAGTGGATTCTTCTCTTTCCTTGCATGTAATCGAAGGAATTAACCTCTTTGTGAATACGTGAAATTTACTTTGAGACACTGGAAATCAATGCTTGTGTTGCCTAGAGCACGCAGTTCTTTGACTGCCCATACCTTATGCACAAAGCTGCAAATGCTGCTTTCATTCACATATTTCTTCTGTGCTTTTGAATGGAGCATTTTTTTTTAACTTGTAGGAAAAAAAGCTTCCTTGAGCTGCCCTACTTTATCCTAAGGTGACAGTCACTCTTGCAGACACCAGGAAATATGCATCTAGAGACTTGGCAGAAGAAACAAAGTTATCCGCCAGGGACTTCAGAAAAAGTGTTCTGTTTTTTCTCCATAGCGAATTTATAAAGCATGACCATCTATGTGCAAGGTGCATGATTCCTCCTCTGAAGAGACAGCAGGGAAGTGACAGGAACCAAAGTCCTGCACTGTCCTGTTTTCATTCTCAAGTCCATTTTGCAAATGAAAATTTACATGTTAAGGTTTTTCCACTGTAGGCTAATTATAGAGGAAAAGTCCAGAATAAATAGATACTTTTGAAAGTCTTGGAAGAAATGCAGTTCTCTTTCCTACATGACTACTGGGTAGTTGACATTTAAGAATAATTTGACAAAGTCATCTTTATCTTGATCCTTCAGAGAGCGAGTCATGCTTTATCTGGGGACAGCTCTTACACTCAAGTGCAATCTTATTTTTTGTTTTCACATAACTTTGATATCTGCTGATCTCAGACTACCTGCATGAGGACAGAATGTGCCATTAATCTGTTACCATGACAGAAATAGAAACAGGATAAAACTGCTTAAGTGTGGTGACCATTGACCAAATGACCAGCAAACAACTGAGGCACTGAGCTAGGCTCTGCCCTGTTCAAAGTGTGAAAAAGGTTATGAAACAGAAGACATCACAGTTGGTTCTAAATAAAATCATCTCATATTTGTTATATGCTTACCCACCTTGGAGAGAGGAATTCTGTCCTCTGGGCAACAACTGTGTTGTAGGTACTAATGCTGTGGTCTCTGGTACAAAGAGTCCTGGGCAGTGAGCAGGAGAGAGTGGATGAAGCATGCTTGGAATTTTCATTTAACAGAGAAAGTAAAAAGACATGTCTAGCAAGAGACATAGCTTAGCTTAGTTCCTATTGTCAGCTCAATTTCAAGCACACTGATTACAGAAGCAGCAGCCCCACTCATCTCAAGTGCTTGCACACGGCCAGAGCTCCTTTCTGCTAATCTTAAGCACTTCTTAAGACTACCTCTGCAGCCAGAAGAGATCAGAACAGCTGATAAAAGGTCCTTCGGATCTTAAATTCTATTAAAAAAAAAGTAAAGAAAAAAGAGAGAGAAATATGTTAATTATGATAAGGCCAAAGAGTAAACAGGAGGATTAGCTCCAAATCTGTTAGACATAATAACACTTCAAGAGGCATTTGAACATTTTGATCCTGACCAAGTGCTATTGCTCTTGCCTGGTATGAGGTGGCAGCAGTGCAGCCCTCACCACCAGACTGTGCAATGAGGCTGACATGTGCTTTATAGCAGTGAATTGATGCCAAACAACCTGATTTGATCAACAACCACACTCTCAGGACATTCCACACATGTAGAATGGGAGTGGACAGCAGGCCAGATTTCCTTCATTGGTGTAAATCATTCACTTCTATTCAAGTCAGTGAAGCACTGCCAACTAACACCTGCTGAGGATCTGTGCAAGGACCTCAAACTCTACCTTAGAGCCCTTTATAGCTGGTTTGCCGTAAAGCTATTCTCCTCTAGAAAATCTCCTTGTGCAGGAGGCAACTTATACATTGAACTTACCTCCTATACGTACACTGTTCTCAATCATCAACAAATATTCTTTAGCAGATGCATGGGAAGCTGATGACAGAGCAAGTAATTTTATTCTCTGAGTCAGTTTTGACATGGAAGGGCACTGAACAGCTGAAAAATATTTAGAGGAAGTTCCACTTTCAGTGTTATTCAGAATACCAGTGGTTATTTTCTTATTTTTAAGGAGTGCTTAGATGGAATAGTGTTACCCCTTTGAAAAATTGGTAACACAGAGGAGAATACAGCTATCAAGACTTACATAAAACTAACAGTCATGTTATGCTCAAAAGCTTAAGTTTATTGCTCTCTTTAATGACTATCACCAGTATTTTAAAAAAGAATGCCAGTTCTTCCTGTTAGCTTTTCACTGAAGGAAATATTTTAAATACAGCAATAAAATCAAGTGGTTTAAAGATAACACGTTTTGCCACACATTCATGCAAACCCTGCAGACAGGATTTTTACAGGTTCATGGATACAGAATAAACACAAAGATGTGTACTGAAATACTGGGAAACTTTCCCCACAGTGATGAAGTTGTAGGCGTAACATTTCAGGCCTTACCCTGCACCTGCTGACGTCAATGGCAGAACATCAGTGGGAGCAGGATCAGCCCTTATTGTTCTGAGAGCTGCTTTACCTTCTCCTGATTAGGAAGTGCAGTAAATTCGCAGAACCTTCTGCACTAATAGTAACAGCGAGTTTTGGTTATTATTACAAATAAAGAGAAGCAAAAATATTTTTAGTAGGTCATCAGAGCTTCTGTTCACAAAACGCTCATCTTTCACGTTACGAATTCTGAGTATCTCCATTTTTCTCTGCTCAGTGAAGCACTAAAACGTGTGCTTACCTCTAAGCATTAAACACAAACTACAGTCTTCCCAGCCCTATTGAAGTCTAAACCAAAAAGCACAGGGAGCAGTCTGTATTACTGGAAAGGAAACACTGCTGCCTGGACCAGTGGTTAGAATGGGCTAATGATTGTCTAAATTTGGTTCGAGGGCAAATTTATCACAAAGCAGCCAACAAGTTCATATTGTTTTTTTTTTAAAGCTGCCTTTAGGATTTGCATTAATTTTAATAGGCACTGGACACATGGTTATCCTCAAAGCTTTGAAACAAGTATAAATTCATAGAATACAAGTGATTTTATTATTAGACTTTTAATAAAGATGAACTAAAAAAAAGTCCTCACCTGATTTTGAATCTCAGATTTCAGGAGAAATTGTATTCAGATTCTGTTCTATCTAAAAATAGAAACTATTTGCAGAAATACAATCTGTTTGCCAGATGACTAAGATGTCCAAATATTGACAAAGAAAAGGTAAAGCACGAAGCATTTATGTTCAGATTAATGTCTACTCATATTCACCCAGCTGTCATGATACTGGGGTACACTGCTGGTAAGAATTCGAGGCAAGAATTTGACTCACGTCATTGAAACATCTTTTCTCCCTTAGTTCTGATAATACTGGTAGTGGACTGCTTTAGAAAAAATGAACAAGCAAACATGATGTGTGAAACATCATTTCAATGTGAATCTACTTGAGTCTTTCAATGCAGAGGCTCAGAAGTTTTACGATACACACAGTATTCGGTAATTTTATACGTAAAAACAATCAGAAAGAGGCAAAAATTTACTTTCAAGCTTAGTCAACATACGGCACATTTCAGCATGACAATTCAAAAAGTTTCACACTGTATTTGGATATATTAGCAATGACTTTTTAAAAAATAGCAAACTGAAGACAGTGGATTTTTTCTGGTTTTTTTCCTTGCTTTTGTAACAAATGAAGCTACTATTATTATTTACAGTATAAATAAGCCTTTTTTGGTGAAGATTATGTCCTGTCACATATGTTTAAGACAAGGCGTACCTCAGCTCTTAAATGTCAATGCAAACAAGAGCATAAAAGCAATATCAAAGTAAAATAATATCTTTCCAGCTAAGACAGCCAGGTTACCATGTGTCTCTTATCAGATCTGAAATATATCTGAATGCAGTCAAAAGTTCTCTTGGCTTTAGCCTTTAGGAATATCATGAACACTTATTCTTCTGCTGCTCTAGAAAGCTGTTTTCCGTACAAGCTCATGACATGATGGACAAATTGATACTGTTCACAAGTCTGGATCATTCCTCCCCTGAAAGGCAAGAAGAAAAGGGGAGGGAAACAGAAGTCTTATTACTTGCAAATGTATGAGGAAATAGCACAGCTAACATGAAGCTTGTGCTCCACACCAAACGTCTATTCCAAAGCTTTCTGAAATGAGTGGGAAGTGGCCCTTGATTGCAACCAGCGTCAAGGCTGACCTCGAGCTCCATTTTCAAAGTCTCTGCTAAGCAAGGAACAGAAGGTAGTGGGAACAGGAATGGGCTCTACGTTCATTTTCCTTGGCAGAGGTTCTCCTCCAGGAAAGCATCACCATCATCATTTACTCTCATATTACCTGAGCACTTGTACTCCAAGAACCCTTCTGTGAAAAACAATTCCTACCCCAAAGCCCTAGAGAGGTAGATGGGAGCAGGGGAATAAAGACGGGAAGTAGCTTAGCCAAGACTTCACAGCTGCTCTAGGGACTGAATTTGGGACCAAAGAAGGCCAGGCCAAGCCAGACCAGTCCAGACGACTGATGCAACTTTCCCATTCTGCAGTGAGGACTCTTTCCTCTGTGCCATCCCACATCATGCTTTTGGCAAGTTAACCAGAGAACTAGGGATGGCCAGCAGGATTTTGGAACGCACAATGTTAGTTTAGATAGGACAACTCAGATTTGTAACTGAGTTGACTGCTGTGCACACCTTGATTGCAAAAGACCCCCCAGCACAGTAACTTGTTTTGGTTCAGCTTATTTTTCAGCTTTTACGGTTCTCCTTAAAACTGAAAACCCGAAAGGAAATGCAAGCAGGAGCAAAAGTAGTTTGATTTTCCATGTGTCATTAGCCTGTGTATTTCTGCAAGTAGCATATTAACCAACACATGAGCACTATAGGGGGAGACAAATGAACAGAAACAATCAGGAAGAAGTTGTTCATCTTAAGCAGATTTTACTAACATTTGAAATTTTGCTAAGAGTACCCCATCAAAAGTGATATGATCTCTTGCAAATCCATTAGGAAGACAATTAAACCTTGTGGCTGAAGCTCACAGAAAGTGTATGCAGAATTGTGCCAATCCTGGTGCTGGTGCACAGATCCCAGCAGCATGGTGCCGAAAGGAGGCAGAAGTGACAAGTGGGCTTGAGGAACTTGGGAACCCATGGGTGACTGGAGCCAACCAGACTGTGTCAGTCTGAGGAAGAGCATATGTGGTGCATTCCCTTAGAAACCTCGCCAGAGGACATTAATGAATAGTTGCTTCCTCTGAGCCAAATGGATAGTAGACTGCTAGCACCCTCCTTGGGGGCTGCCCTTTTCTATGGGGTCCAGCTTAACCATTATGTGGTCACCATTACATATGGGTCACACAGTAAGAGGGAGACGAGTGGGCAAGACAACCTTGTCCTTCAGCCCCTTGCACTTATTTTGTTAAACAGTTGCTTGAAATAACACTTAACAATGAGCAGGGAAGGGCAGGGGGGCCTAGTCTCCAACTTTTCATCAACTAGCAAAGGTGAGAAACACGCACTGCGTTTCTAAAAAAAAAGTATTTCCTAGCTGAGCATCTCCTCCCCATCTGCTCTACTTAATACAAACTAACAGTTGTTCTGAGTCCCTCTGTGCTCCACACAGCACTGAAATATATCTATGTCAGACTGTAACACACAAGGAACATTAGTCATATCTGACAATTTCTCCCCAAGCAATTCCATGAACAGTGGGGTTGCACCCTGAAGTTGTAGCAAGAGAAGCACCAGGATGGCCATTGAGTTTCAGACCACAGGAAATTATTTTTCTTTTTATCCGGTTCCCTGCTATGTGGTGGCTTCCTCCCTTGCCACACATATGCACACCGTGACATGTGCTTGCTGTCCAGGCTTTGGCACAGAACTATATTTTCACCCCTATTTGCCACAGAAACCTTTGAAATCTGAGTTGCATTGTGGGCAATGACATCAAATGTCTCTCAGCACTGTGGGAAGGATGCAGGAATGATTACTTCCTCTCCTTAGTCATACTAGGTTATTTTAGGACCATCTGTTGGCCACTGATGCAAAGCCCAGTGCACAGAACTTTTCCAAGGGGCTTGTGAGGGAATGAAGGGAAAAACACATTTGTTCTCTCCATACCCATGGCAAACTCAAATGTGGTTCTCAGGGCTAATGGCAACCTCTCTACTTCTGTGTGAAGCAGCGAGGTGCATTCCTTCACACGTTTGCTCTAGCCTGTGCCAAGCCTTCTTTCCCTAAGTCCCTGGTGACTCCTTCCCATCCTAGACAGTAATGATCAAGCTAGAGGAGGAGACACAGAGTCTTCCTTGACTTGGACACTGTCTCAACCTCTCATGATACTTTTGAAGTCTCCTGGAGATTTTGTGGGGGGTTAGTGAAAATGAAAGTGGGTGGCAGCACGACTTCCAAGAGACTACAAACCCTATTTTTCAGTCCTTGAAGAAATCATGTAGGAAGGATGGTGATCTGCTTTCCATCTTGAGTATTTTACCCTGTGACATTTAAATGGCTTTTATCTATCCCATCCCACTCTTGAGAGCTACATGGCAGCTACAGAGGCTCCTGCAGTCTTCCTTTCCCCCTACGGTGTCCTTTAAGTGTGATTTTCCTTCTTCAGAGTCTTAAAGTGACTGCCAGTTCCCCTCTCCCTTCCAAGCTAGTATTTGCAATTGGCCTGCTGTATCACACACATTCCTAAGCAGGCGCCTTCAACCTTCATTTGTGTGGCGATTTTCCTGTGTAACATTAGTCACAGAGACAAGATATTTGACATCCAGACAGATATTTCACTGGACCACGGATAATCAGCACTCACTATTCATATTCTGGTTTTCTTTTTCTCAAGAAGCCTTTCCTTGTCTGGGCTAAATTCCACTGAAATAGCCAAATGTCTAAGCCCCTGCAGGTCCCTGTCTATCAGAGCCTCAGCAGGGCAGCAAGCATTTCATTTTTTGCCTCCCACTGAGCATAATTTCTTCTCTGAAATAAAGTTCAGCGTGGGGTTGAGGTTCTTTTTTTTTCCCTCAGAAAAATCTTTGGTATGTTTTTCGTGACATCTCTTCCCCCGACTACATTTATCATTATCATTAGAGAGAGCACTGAGACATGTTTTGATGGCACTTGAAACCAGTGGGAGAGGAAAAATAACATCTCTGGTACAAAATTCAAGTCTGTTTACTTCATAATCAAACTCAAGGTGGTGTGTTAAGAAATGCTTAACTGGAAACCATTGAATTTATGGAGATTTTCACAGCTCCCTTCATATGTCTGCAAACACTCCAGGTTGTGCACTCTCCCTCCGCAAGCAATGTCTCTCTCATCATGGCTCACAGCTCCAGTATACAAGACTTGTTTTCATTACTCCTCCTGGGAGGAAAGTGATGATCTGTGGCTCTGAACTTAAGTACAGCAGATCTTTGAGCCTTTGCTTCTGTATGAACGTGGGGCCAATTCCTCAGCTGGTAAAAGGTCACCCCTTGCTGCATGCAGATGGGCAGCTGTGCAGACCTTGATGCCAGCTGTGAACCTAACTCAGTTCTAGGGCTGTTCATTAAGGTTTACTGCTCAGGCAAAGGTAACAATTTAGAGGAACATTCTGTCTTGGCCTCCGCTTGGCTTTGTTCTTCCCCTCTTCCTATTTGTTTCTCCTTAAATGAGGGGAAATATTACCATTTTTCTTTTTATTTTTTCTGGAAAGGAAACAGGCTTTCTTACCTGTCTAACCGCAACTGGCAGGCTGTTCGCAAAATGTCAACTATGCCCTCATTCTTCAGCTGTTTACAGCAGATACTTGTGGCAATAAAGCAGCCAGTCCTCCCGATGCCTGCACTAAGGAAGGGAAAAGCAGAGAGAGGCAGTGGAGATGGCAGAAGGATTTTGGAACTTTCTTGTCAAACGACTACCACTAAACCAGCACAGACCCCATCATCCCTTTTTGTCCCTCTGACCTCTGCCAGCTGGGTGCTTCCAGATGGAAAGCCACAACTAAGAAAAGATACTAACTTCAGCGGAATGACATATTAAGTGTGAGCCCCTCACAGCAAAAGGGTGAGCATTGCAGATACAGTGCTAAAAATGGACTACTGGAGATTGTTTGACCCAATATGTTGCTGAACCTCTCACTGAACCATTGAAAAAAAGCAGTTAAACTGTATTTCTTGGTAAGATTTGGTTTGACGGCAACCCTTGCTTTGAAGGCAAACTTTGCTTTGAAATTCTCAATTCTAACAGCTTCTTTGGAAGTTATTTTCATCCACAGGAAGAGTAAAAAAACCCCAGCCCTTGGTTAAATAATTAGAGCTAACAGCAGTACAGTAAGTGGGATGCCATTTGCTGATCAGATCTACAATCTAGTAATTTGAATTAGAGCAGGATACAACAAATTCACTATCAAAGAAATTCTTTAAATTTTCCTGAACTCCTTTGTATCTGATACAGTCCTTGGTTAATGACCAGAACTGAGTTTGTTTTCAAAGGCACAGTGCTATAGAAGCTGTGAATTCTTCTTATCACCTAACAAACTACCAGCAAATGCTGGAAGCCCTTCTTATGCATGAAATAATTAAGTGAGCATTCTCAGGAATAATTACTGGACACAACTACAAGAAATCCTGCTTTCATTTACATTGTGAGAAAATCGTAATGCAAAACCACTGGAAACGCATGTTCAAGCAACACTGGAGTTCATGGTTCACAGCTGCCCACAAGTCCTTCATCTTCCACTTGGCCATAACCAAACAGACCACAGCACACAGTTCCTGATACTGTTTCCTGTCCAGAGACCTCAGACTGTTTTGCAAAGGGAAGGAACAACACCCATTTTTAGATAAAGGAAATAGCACTTGTCCCAGGATGAGCTGCAGGTCTCTCAGTGGCTTAGACAGCATCGTAATCCCCTAAAGATTGCCCAAGGGTGGCACATTATCCCCAAAAAACACTTTATAATCCTATCACCGTGTCTCTTAGTATTTTTTTTCAAATAAAAATGCCCCATTTCTCCCCAGGTTAATACTGTGTCATGTGAATGACACCATACAAGAGGATAAAACAAATATGCAAAGCAGGAGTGACATGGTAACTAGCAGCAGATACCGTAATGCTTCAAGGAGCTCCTAGAGAGTCACAAATTCCCATGGACAAAGAGGACCTTCTTACAAACTCTTTCTTATTTTTATCTGAACTCTCCCCAATTTTTCAACATCTATTTTAAAACACAGGCAGAAAAACTGGACATGTGGTATCACACAAGCATTTTAATAGTGATTACTCCATATTAGCTCATTGTCGGATCTTTGATGACACCAGGCTACCAGCCATTTGTGCCAAGAGGCTCTTTAAAAACACCCTCATTGTCTAATACCCGTTTACTACGGCTTTTGGAGAGCAACCATCTGCTGTTTCCTAGAAAACTTTATGCAAAATTAAGCAAAATTCTGTACAAAAATCAATTTGGCAAAATGTATGTTATTGAAATTATGGAAGATTACCCTGGCAAGATAAACTGCATCTCTTATCAGGCTTTCTGCTATTTACCTGGAACAACTGTTTTGAGGACAGACTGTAGTTTCCAAGTAATCGCATTTAACCTTTCTAAACACTGGCAAAACAAGGCTTCCTTTTAGACCTCTGGAACTTCTCCAATTTTCCAAGAACTGCACTTCATCTATACTAGACTTTAATGGTTTAGAGTGTGTGAACCAACTTTTTTAAAACACTCTTGGATGAAAATCAACCAGCATATCTGATTTAATAGTGGTTGCTGATGCTTAACACGCTCCCTAGTTAGCAGTGCAAAAGAACATACTTCATCATGTCTACAAATGATAAGTACATCATCTCACTTCTTTCTGAGGACAGAAGAGAAGTATCTATGCTCATCTATTTTTATTCTGCTCTGATTGATAATTACAATTTTCTCATCAGGCATCAAACCACTGTAAAGACTTTTCTCCTTCCACAGAAAAAGTTTTCATCTTTGCCAGGGATTTTTACTGATACTTCAGTTTTACTATCAATTGCATATGTTTCCTGACTATTGATTAGTACTTGCTGTAATCAGCTTTGCCACTCTTTCATTTATGTGTTATATTTAAATTATTGTCTTTGGCCTAACAGTGATTTAATTTAAAAAAAAAAAGCAAAGAAGGAATTGACAAAACAGGGGGGTTTGATGCTTAAAGTTGAATGCTATTATTTGTCTGCTTGCATGTGTCTTCCTACTCAGTTTTCACCTAAAGTATGTTAATCTTTGCTAACGTGGCCCTTTAAAAGATAATTAAAGGCATATATTACTGGTAAGGCAAATGAAATGGAATTGTTCTTGCAAGCAACTGAGCCACCGCCACCTTCTGTGTTCAACTCAGCCTTTATCTGAATGTAACACTTGGTAATAGAAAATCATTGTCATTAAAGCTTTGAAGTTCCAAGCGTATTTCAGAAGCAGTTGGGCAAGAATTCAAACGTATGACTGATGGCCTATATGACAGTCTCTACACTACGTCACTGTATGCGAAGAAGCCCTTAGAATTCAGACACAACATTCATTTACCTGCAGTGAACAATCAGTGGGGCATTCTTCTCCTCTGCACTCTGCATGGCGTCTTCCACTTCCAGTACTAGCTGTAACAGAGGAGGGGCCTGGTCTGGTGTCTTCTGGTCTGGCCAAGATGTGTACCAGTAATGTTTCAGGTTTCTGACTTCTTCTCCTTTCTGCAACCCAGTTAAGACAAACACCACAAAAGTTTTACAAGAACTTCTCACTGTAAATTGATACTGAAGCACGGCCTTCCCTTTAAGACTGAGATGATTAAATCAGTCTGCTGGAAAGACAACACAGCCGGGCACACACAGTCCAGGAGATTGCTGCAGAGCACTGGTAAGACCTTTTTGACACAGGTGGTGGAGAAGCCAACAAGGAGAGGTGACCTTCTATTAAGTACATGGTTGGGCATGTGAAGGTGGGGGGCAGCCTTGGCTGCAGAGACCAAGAGACGGTGGAGGATCCTACATGGAAGAAGCAAGGGCATCAAGTAGGATTACCAGCATGAACTTTGGGAGAGATAACTTTGATTCCCTCAAGGACTTAATTGCAGGAATCTCCTGAGTTAGGGCTCTAGAAGATGGGGATCCAAGACAGCTCATTAATATTCAAGCATCACTTCCCCCAAGCTCAATTTCAGTGTATCCCTCTGGGTAAGAAATCATGCAAAGAAGACAGGAGTCATGCACGGATGAGCAAGAAGCTTCTGGCAAAATTCAAGCACAAGAAGGAAGTTTATGGAATATGGAAAAAGGGACGTGGCACTTGGGAGGAATATAGGAGTGCTGTCAAAGTACGCAGAGAGGTTACAAGAAAGGTTAAGGCCCATTTGGAATTAAATCTGGCAAGGGATGTCAAGGACAACAAGAAGGGTTTCTTCAGTTGCATCAGTAGCAAAAGGAAGAGGAGGGAAAATGTAGGCCTGCTGCTGAATGAGGTGGGAGCCCTGGTGGTGGAGAATACAGAGAAGGCAGAGTTACCGAATGCCTTCTTTTTTTCAGTCTTCATTGCTAACGCTGGCCCTCAGCAACCTCAGACCTTGAAGGCAAGAAATTCTGGAGAAAAAGACAACTTTCCTTTGGTTGATGAACATAGGGTTAGAAAGCATTTAGGTAAACCTGACACCCACAAATCCATGGGCCCCGGTGGGATACCCCCATGAGTGCTGAGGGAATGGGCAGATGCTACTGCTAAGCCACTCTCCTTCATCTTGGAAAGATCACGGAGAACAGGAGAGGTGGCTGAAGACTGAAGGAAAGCCAATGCCACTCCAGTCTTCAAAAAGAAGGCAAGAGGGAGGACTCAGGGGGCTACACACCAGTCAGCCTCAGTTCCGTCCTTGGAAAGGTGATTAAACAGTTCACCCTGGATATCACCTTAAACACGTAGAGGAAAAGGAGGTTAACTGGAGTATTCAGCATGGATTCACCAAGGGGAAATCATGCTCGACCAATCTGAAAGGTTTCTATGATGGCATGACTGGCTGGGTGGATGAGGGGAGAGCAGGGATATTGTCTGCCTTGACTTCAGCAGCGCTTTTGATCCTGTCTCCTGTAACCTCCTCATGAGGTAAGGTCAGGAAGCATACATTAGATGAAGGGACAGTAAGGTGGATTGAGAACTGTCTGAATGGGTTCAGAAGGCTGTGATCAGCAGCAAAGGGTCCAGTTGAAGGCCTGTAGCCAGTGGCCTTCCCCTGGGATTAGTACTGGGTCCAGCACTGTTCAACTTACTCATCAATGACCTGGATGAAGGGGCAGAGAGTACCCTCAGCACATTTTTTGATGATGATCGAAAACTAGGAGAAGTGGCTGACGCACCCAAAAGCTGTGCTGCCATTCCACGAGACCTGGGCAGACTGGAGAGTTGGACAGAGAGGAACTGATGAAGTTCAACACAGGCAAGTGCAAGGTCCTGCACCTGGTGAAGAATAACCCCAGGCACCAGTACAGTCTGGGGGCTGACCAGCTGGAAAGCAGCCTTGTGGAGAAGGACCTGATGGACAACAAGCTGTCCATGAGCCAGCAGTGCCCTTGTGGCCAAGGAGGCCTCTGGTGTCCCGTGGTGCATTAAGAAAAGCAGTCGTCAGGCTGCGAGCGGTGCTTCTGCCNTTGTGGCCAAGGAGGCCTCTGGTGTCCCGTGGTGCATTAAGAAAAGCAGTCGTCAGGCTGCGAGCGGTGCTCCTGCCTCTCTACTCAGCCCTAGAGAGGCCTCACCTGGAATGCTCTGTCCAATTCTGGGCTCCCCAGCTTGAGAGAGACAAGACACTACGGGAGAGGGTCCAGTGGCGGACCACGAAGATACTTAGGGCACTGGAGCACCTCACTTAGAGGGAGCTGGGCCTGTTTAGCCTGGAGGAGAGAGAACTGAGACGGGACCTTATCAAAGTCTGTAAGTATCTGAAGGGAGGGTGTGAAGAGGATGGGGCAAGGCCCTTTTCAGTAGTGCCTGGCTACAGGACAAGGGCATTGGGCACAAACTGAGATACAGAAAGTTCCATCTGAATATGAGGAAAGATTTTTTGAGGGCAACACAGCACTGTAACAGGCTGCCCAGAGTGGTTGTGGAGTCTCCTTCTCTGAGATGTTCAAACCTCACCTGGACACAATCCCATGCAGCCTGCTTTAGGGGAACTTGCTTCAGCAGGCGGGTTGGACCAGATGATCTCCAGTGGCCCCTTCCAACCCCAACCATTATGTGAACGCTAAATGGAACAGAAATCCAAATGGCAAGCCACACAACACAGAAATCCAGACTTCAAATATCATGACTGCACTTCAGTAAACTGCCTTACAAAAAAAAAAAACCACAAACAAAACAAAACAAAAAATTCCTCCCCCCACAAAGTATTCTGCTCTTTTAGTGCCAAGAGCTGTGTGCAAAACACTCCAGGCAGTCTGTTCCCTCTTGACAGATTCATTCAGCAAAGCCAGAGCTGTGCTTGTGACATAATTGCTTTCATAATGTATTTGACAGACAGAGAGCCAGGAGCCATATCTCTGTCTCTGATAGCTAGATAAATAGATGAGGGAGAGAAGATGGGAGCTTATTTTTCTATCTCTTCTGACAGACAGACTTATATCGGTCTCCTGTCAATTCTACTCTTCTCTTAGACATGGTGAGAAATTCAGAGGCAGCACGGAAGGTGGGAATTGTATCTAGCTGCAGTCCAGGTCTTTTTGAGAGACACAAATTCCGATTCTCCATCTCAGCATGGTTATGAATATAGCAAATGTGCTGTTTCCTTTTCGGAGTGCCAAGTAGCACTGTGAGCTTCTGATTTTGTGTGTTCAAAGTGATATCCTTCTGTCTGATTTCTAAAGGTGCAAAATAGTAACATGGTGCTCGGGGAACTGGCCTTACCCTTGCAGCCATTGCACAAGCCAGCTGGCACAGGGCAAAGTAAATGTTTTCAAAAGGTCCAAGAACAGAAGTGTTAGCTTCCACAACCCTCCCTTCAACACATGGCTGGGTGAGTTGAAGAGAGAAAAAAAAAAGACAAATTTCACTCCTTCTAAAGAACAAGGTACAAAAATCTGAAAATAGTTTGTCATCTATACTCCCAAGTCCCTCCCTATGCTTGTCAGTCACTGGATGCTAAGAGTGCTCTGTGGTTGTGCCATTTTCCATCCTTCTCTTTGGATGACAGAGCTTTTGCACAGCTTCACAGTGAACTAGACTGGGAAAGCAATCATGTTAAGTCTTTTTCCTTTCTTGCAATGGATTAATTTTTGGATGGATCAATCAGTTTCTCCCTTTGGCTTGGCACACAGTCACGAACACTTGTGAGGGCACATGGGAGATGGCACAAGGGTCGGAACAAGAGAGCTGGGCAAAGGGAGGCTGGGCTTCATTGAGATGCTATTCCATCTTGCACTGGGTTTAAAGTGCTCACTGAAGTGTAGCCATAGCATCCTTAAGGCTGTGTCTAGCTCACTTCAGGAAGAGAGAGTCTTACTATCATAGCACAGAGTCTGGCCTTAGGTTATTTACCCGAGGGAGAAAATATTTTGTTTAAGAGAGCATGACTAGTTGTCATGAATAGCACTCAAGCTCGCTACAGTAAATCCGATCAACACTGCTCTGAAATGCAGTTGCTTTTGAATGTGTGACGACGTGTGAGTCACAGAAGTTATGAACACCCAATTCTTAACTCAGTTGTGAAAAATTATAATAAAAATGTTGCCAATAACACTGAGAGGAAAGTAAAAGTCATCTGAAGAAAAACATGAATCACTACCTAAATCATTTAGTTGACAGCAACAGAAAACAGACAGAGTTCTACTGATGAACTCTGGATGCCTTTAGTTTTGTCTACGGTGTTAAAAGTTTTACACTTCTGCTTAGAGAACCCTGACTTCTGTGGTTCTGTACACTTCTGCTTTGACTTGAACAAAATACTGTCTATTGATGGTTCCCTGAGACTGAGAAGACTTGGGAACAGCTAGGAGGAAGCAAGATTTAATTGACGGTTTGAAGTCTACCATCACGTATGCTGTAGCTGAGATCAAGACTCAGTGGCAAGACACTGGCAGCTTTCTCTGAGAAAGGAAAACAAGCCTTTCCTATAGCCTGAGCTTTTTCTAAATTCCCAAAACATGCCGAATCTTGTCCCCTATACTGAGAGAAAAATGACAGTCTGCTCTGTAAAGCATGCAGTAATCATGTATTTCTGATCACTCCTGTTTAAGGGCAAACAGAAGTCAATTCATGGCTTCTCCAGTTTTCACTACCAAGTCATTTAATATATACATGGTTCAGAGCTGCTGCTCCACTATTGCTATTAAATGACAAATGTACAGCTCTAAGGAATGGTAACTTAACAAATGGAATCTTTATTTCATCTGTGGAACTCAGCAGTTCACACCCTGACATTTGGGGGTGGGGGAAAGAGACATTGCCCCACTAGTACTGAAAACAAAACCATTGTCTGACTGAAAAGCAAAACCAGATGAGCTGCAAGTCTGCAACATGTAAATATTCTTCACTTCCCACTTGTCAGAGAGTGTGATTTTCTCCTTGCTGCCTTTGCCAAAAGCATGAGTGACAGACTTTCTACACTCTGAATCTAGACATGGGATGTCATATGCTGGCTTTCTGCCCATTAGCTCATGGCTGAAGAGACTTGAAACTGGTTGGATCAAAGGAGATTTTTTTCAGCCTGGAAAGAAATTGTCATGTTATACTGAGGTCGGGGTAGATCTGGCAGATGAAAGATGTACGAATTTTACGTAAACAGACTGTTACTAAAACATGTAGATTGATATTCTAGAACACAGCAATGAAAAGAGTTGTAAAATAGGACTCTGGTACTTTAGATTAAGTAGTATCTAAGTACTTAAAAAATTAAACCAGTGCTAAAACTTTCTATCCACAAGATGATAGAATGGTTACTGGTATATAAAACTACACTTGCTAAGTACGAAGCTCTCTGAGAACTGACATTTAATTCTAAATGATCAATGAACCCGGAGGACAAAGGCACAGAATGAGTCACTGGTTTCTCACCCAGTGAACCCCATACTACTACAGCTGGCCTGGAGGCTTTCAGACTGTACACATGCAGCCTAAACCTCTGACTGCTTATTTTCCTGTAGCCTTCAAGCTAGGTGAGCTGGGCAAAGCTACGATGACTTCAGTAACAAAAAGTGGTGTTTGTACAGCAGTACACTGTGCAGAAGTTTCTACACAACTCCCCCTGAACATCTGCATTTATAGGTTTAGATAGCTAAGCTACTGTAAGTACACTGGAATGATTTACCTTTAGGGTGATGAGCCTTAAACGGTAATCGTCTGCTTGTATGACTCTGTTAACTGTGATTTCTATTCCTTCATAGGTGACCTGTTCCTCTGGCCAATATTCTGTGCATTTCTGTGTGCAATACAAAACAAATCCAGTTAAGCAGGTATCAAGGGAGGTTCGGTTTTTTTCTCCTCTGAAATTGAATACAGCGCACGCATGGACGAATATGAATAAATTTTGTTTCTATAATAAGTACAAGCTTTCACTTACTAAACAGAGACCACATTTCAGCTGATTTTTGCTGCATCCATAATAGCCTGATTGCTTGATTAAAAATGCACAAATCAAGTAATTACTAACCAATGCTTTTAAATACACACATCCTTATTTATCTTTATGCAACTGATGTGCATTTTGAAGGTTCATTAGAGAGGCCGGTGGCAATGTGCTTGTGTTTTTAATTAATTCTTTTCTTAAGATAATAATGATTAGTGTAATATACACTAGTTACCAGTATATCTGTGCTGCATATATACTGATGTAGAAACACGAAATATAGCTTTTCTACTTTTTATAAAGGCTCAATGCTCTCTGAGTATAAAATGATAATTTGCATATGTTTTTGCACAAAGTAACATGACTGGTGATGTTTGGGGAAATAGATTATGCATCAAAATCCACTTAAAATTATCAAGGAGAATCTTTCAAAGCTAGGGAAGTAAAAGGCAGCAATAGCTGTGAGAGAGATTGGACTACTACATTTGATTTTGCCAAAAACCACTAAGAGATGCAGCCAGCACAACCTGACACTTAGAAACACAGAAACTATAGTCCATTTGCAGATCTACTTTGTGGTACTGATACACTACAGATGAGCCAGAGAAAATTTGTAAGCACTCCTATAAGCTGTTGGTTATCATTCAGAAATCAGGTACTTCCTCAATGAAATGTGCATATAGATATCAAATCATAATAACTGCCAGATAAGGCAGCAACAATTCTACTGATTAAAGATATTCAACCTTAGCAGTTAAGGGGTACTATTGCTTTTGGTTCCTTTAGAGAGAACTTCAAAGGCTGCCTGCAAATAGAGCTGGGTTAGGAGGGGTTTCAGATCAGCTGGGAGAGGAAAATGGCAAAACTCAACAGTAGGAGAAGTCAGACAGCAAAACAGGACTTACAGTAAACTGAATTGAAAGAGAAGCCCACATCTTCTCTGAGCCTGAAGAATTTAATGCTGTCTCTGATTGCACAGGCCACTGAAGGAGGGCTAAAAAAGACTGTGGTTTTGTATGCAGTTTCTCTAAACTAATCAATATGCAAAGACAGAGAAAAGCATTTCAAGATGGTGCACAAATTAGTTCATGGGCAAAGAATGATGTGAACGAGGCAGAGTCCGAGTAAAAGGCTCCCTTGTCATAACGCAAGAAGCTATTTCATTATCACAGGGGAGTAGGTATCTGCTGTTCAACAAACCTCAGGAAAGATGATGCTTGTAAGATTCCTCTCTTACACAGCTGTACACAATCTTGAAGGAAACAAGTTGAATCATTTTGCTCTCCCCCACCAAACGTAATTCACTTGAGGAGAAAGACTAACAACAGAAAAGTACCTTGCAAAGTTTCTGAGTCAAAATTTTTGTGTGGGAGAATCAGTGTTGTTCCATCTGCACAGTACATCAGTTAATAACCCACTGGGAGTGTGTCCCACTGTGTCTCTGTAAAGTTATTTATGCAGATTGTGTTTTTTCTTCCTCTACTCATAAACTGCAGAATCCACTGCAAAAACTGTCGAGAGTCATACCAGCTATCAATAGCACAGACATTGCTCTGCTTAAAGGAGTGGAGTAAGATTGCCCACTCATTTCTGTGGGCTGTCTGTCAGTTCAGATTAGAAGTGACAGAGGGCTGAGGTGCAGAGCTTTTAATACTCACATTAGTGAAGTCATTGCACTGAGGAGAAACACAAAGCCTCTCTTACCAGCATCACTGCTGAACAAAATTTTGGGTTTGAATCTATGTACTTTGAGTCCCGTTATTCACATAGTAATATATGTGTTGCAGATAAACAGAGTGAATATAGAAGAGGTTTACATGAAAGGACCCTGTATTTATGGCTGAGATTCCTGACACCATTAAATTTTTGACACAAAATGCATCAGAAAAGACTCAGCAGCTCTGTTGTGATCTACAGGCTGTAGCAAGCTGCAGTTCTATAGCTCATCAGCACTGCAGTGCACTGCTTCCCAAGACTGACTAGAGGGGTGAAACACTTGGTCAACGCGGGCAAGAGGCAATTCAGACATAAAGGGTATTTTGCATTCCTGTTACACAGTCTTGTTATGAAAACTACAGTGGAAGAACATATCACCAGATATGTCATTCAGGACCACCATTTCCTCTGCATCTTCTTTAAACCTCAAAGTCCTCAAAAGATTCTGGTGCACTGTGTCATGACATTTTAATATCGTATGTGGCAGAAACTGGCAACTTTGATTAATGAGCAAGTTATTGCTTCGGTGCTGCTGCTCAGATACAGGCAGATGCAAGTTTCAATCATTAGCGAAAACAAAGCATTCAGATCAGCAACATACTCTGCTGTGCATCAGCAATGCCTTGACAGGACATGTCCAATGAGCCAGCTGTGATAACTGACCATTTTTAACTTGCAAAGTGTGATAATTCTGTATCAGTCTTGTTCATGTCTTTTTTTCAATGAAGTTCAAGGTTAAATTTATCTACTTTATAACTATGAAAAGCTAAAGGTTTGTGCACGTGCATGATTATGGGCACTAAGCTTCCAGCTAGCAGATAAGCCATTATAACTCTGTATGCTGGATGTATGCTCATATTCTTCGGCTTCTAAGCGTCTAAACCTTCTTCTTCAAAGGAAAATCTCTCACCTAAATTACTAACCTGTTCTCAAGGACAAGCCTGACGTACACTGCTGCTGTAGCTTAAGAAACAAGGTTTGGATATCTCCATTCAACCTTGCTGTTAGTGGTGAGGGAGGATGCAGAGCCCAACACTTTCTCACATCTTACACTGCCAGTAAAGGCAGATGTGAGCTCAGCTACCTGTCTGTGAGCTGAAGCCCAGGCACAAAGTTCTTGCAACTCTGCTATGGGGGAAAGATTTCAGCAGTAATGAACAGCTGGAGGGTTGCAGTATTATATACTGCAAAAAAAAAAAAAGAATTCACTTTAGGTAGATTAGCACAAACACCACAACAGTTTAACTTCTGAAAGTAGGTGGCAAGTAGAAAATTGCAGCATCTTAATTTCAGTATTTCATATGCGTTCCCTAGACACACTCAGGGAAATGTCCTCAATATCCAAGTCAGTTTTAGTTGTTGATTATCATACAGAAATCAGGTACTTCGTCAATGAAATGTGCATATAGACATCAAATCATAATAAATGCCAGATAAGGCAGCAACAATTCTACTGATTAAAGATATTCAACCTTAGCAGTTAAGGGGTACTATTGCTTTTGGTTCCTTTAGAGAGAACTTCAAAGGCTGCCTGCAAATAGAGCTGGGTTAGGAGGGGTTTCAGATCAGCTGGGAGAGGAAAATGGCAAAACTCAACAGTAGAAGTCAGACAGCAAAACAGGACTTACAGTAAACTGAATTGAAAGAGAAGCCCACATCTTCTCTGAGCCTGAAGAATTTAATGCTGGCTCTGACTGCACAGGCCACTGAACTAACTTCTGTTTGCTGGCTTAGTGTCCATGCCGAAAATATCTGCTATAGTACCGATAAAAATACAGACTGGATGTAACAGCATTACCTCATTCATCTCTTCTATATTGGTAATCATGACAATGATGGGAGAGCGCTCCTGCCACACCATTCTCCAGAAGTCAGTGACAGTGTTAACTATCGGTCCCTGAGTAGCAATATATACCTTTTCCTCTCCTCCATAGCCCTGCCAACAAAACAAGAGATCAGTTTTAACAGGGATGTCCACCACAGCCTTGAAGGTTTGCCCTTTAAAACAGAGAGCTATCCCGGTTGAAATGCTGACTCCGTGGCACCAGCTCTCCTCTCTATCTGTCTCCTGCACATGTGTACATGGAGCAAAGGCACAGTTTGGACTCACGTAATTCCAGCAAAGAGTGTCCAACAGCCTTGAGGTGACTCTGGCTAGGTCATGAGCCTTATTCAGGCTGATTATCCAGTGCCTTGGTTAGGCCAGCTGACAAGGAATTTGCATCAAGAACTGCAGAGGTATGTTTCTGTCTGGTCTGAATCTGTACAGGTGCACTTTGAGATTTGGGTTTCAGCTAATGTAAGCAGGAGAGAAGAGCAATCAGATCAGCTAGGGTGCCTTTAAAAGCCAGTGTATGTTGCAATTCTGTTTACATTAACAGTGGCTGATAGAGGCCGGGCAGACACACTGGGCTACGGAGCTCTTACCCTGATGTAGTTAGCATTGATGTAAGAGCTGAGGGGGTCGTCCTGATCAGCTGAGGTAAGGCACACTCTGCTGTGAGGATCTGAAAGGTGTAAGGAGACAAGGAACAGTTTATCAGTTGCTCAGAGGAAAGAGACACACAAGATTATTTTGTACAGCGAGACATTCACATGCATTGGTGGCCATCACAACAGATGTGAATGGCCTTGGAAAACATCCATGTTAAAAAGTTACCATTAAAAAAGGGAAAGGATGGTTGGGGTAATTTGCAGCCTTCTGATAGTTTCACCCACTCTCTGAAGCCTGACTTAATTGGTCCTGTTGCAGAGTCAGTGTCTCAGCATGACTCTGGAAAAGCAGTTTTCTGCTCCAGGAAATTATTTCTCAATCTGTTAGGTCAACAGACTCATTCTGGCTTCAAAGACATTAGAATATTGTTTGTGAAATGACAGCAAACAGCTTTTCTTCCAAAACATAAACATGCATTTCCTGGCAAGCCAGATGACAATAACTCTTTCCCTGTTTCATCTTGCAATGAACCAAACTCCAAGATGCGCTATTAAAAAATATAATGGTTATAGAGAAATTAAAGAATATTAACAGTCTCTTGTATTTTAAGTATCTTCAGTACTTGAGTCTCCTTCATTGAGGCTGTTTATGAAGCATTATTCTTGTTCTAATAAGATGACAAAAGAAAACATTATTCCACTTAAGAAGTTCAGTCCAATTCCCACTGAAGTCAATGGCTGTTTCACTGATTTAAATGGGAACTGACACAGGCCCACGTTCATCCGCTTTGACCAGTGCTACCCAGTTTGTTACCATCAACAAGAAACGCTCTCCTGACAGACGCCCCAACAAACAGCAAGAGTATATCACCAAGATAATATTAAAAACAAACCACAGGTGCCTTTTTGATAAAAAAATTCAGCCGGCTCAGAAAGCAGAATAAAATAAAATCTATGCAAAAATTGTGCTTTACCCAATAGCATATTAAGGGATAAGCACACAGAATTTTTACAGTACTACAAACACAGACTCAGCATGAAATGCTATCCTCAGACAGACCAGATTCATGTTTATTGGGATCCTTGCCTTTGAAGTATAAAGAGAACGTTTAGGTCTCCTTGCTGCCCCTCTTTACTGCCAGCACCAAGCCCTGTGAGATGGAGGCAGTGAACACAGCCCTCTCCTTCCCTCAGCAATATCAAGCCATCCTGTGGCCACAGCCAGGGACAAAGTTGCTAAAAGTTCATTCAGAAAAAAAACCTCGGATCATAATAAGGCCAGGGCAAGGTTGTTAACCTTTAGAGAGATGGTTGGGTAGAAAGCAGTTATCTGAGATGAAGAGCTCGAAGTGACAACAGCAGCTGCTAGCAGATACCCATATGGCTGAGATGAAGAGATACTGAATTAAGAACATACAGATCACTTAGAGATCTGGCACCTTCGGCATCTGAAATCAATATCCACTTTTGTAATCTTTCCATTCCAGCAAAACCAGTGAATTAATACTTGAATGAATCACCTCAGCCATTAGCACAGTAATAGTGAAAAGTGGTTAAATGCTTTTACACTTCTGGTCTGAGGTAGAGTATAAAGTAATCAAAAGAGTTGCACACACTGGGCTGCAGCTGCTGGAGTTTTAAGACATTAAAAAAATCTCTTTTGAAACCATTTCCAGTCCAGATTCACTGGCTGTTAGGTATAGCTGAGGACAGTTTTGACTTCATTGAACTTATATTTGCTAACCTGACACTGAACCTTTTGGATTTTGCAAAAGACTACTGTGGATGATGGTACCATCTTCCAACAGCAGCTTAGAGAAAAAAAAAAAAAAAAAAAAAA
>VZTD01003689.1:410704-465911 GCA_013397725.1 Rhagologus leucostigma | reverse complement strand
AAAAAAAAAAAAAAAAAAAAAAAAAAGGAGGCATGACATCCAGACATATCATTTTTCAAAGTATCTTAAAGTATGAGAGAGGGGAAAATGATGACACTTGTAAAAATTTGTCCAAAAATGTTTCTCAAAACTCCTACTCCTGCCTACAAATAAAACTAGTGTAACAGAAAAGAAAAATACTTTTCTGTGTCATCTTAATGCCATCAGGCCAGTTCCTAATATTCTCAGTCTGCATTTGAAAAAACATCAGTCAGGAAAATAACGTTGCTAGAATTTGGTCTTTCAAAAGAAATTTAATCAAAGAAATCACTAAGTAACATCTGAATAAACACACCAAGTTCTTGGGTACAACTTCTAAGCAGCACCAAATGATGCAATTCTAATAACTAAAAAACCTATGTTTCCCTGAGGATCAGCAGCGTTTTGGTTCTTCATGCTCTATACCTCTTTGGAAATTTGATTTATGCTTTGAAGCCACGCTGATGCTCCATAAACATGGCTTTTGGACGATATATTGTGGTGACAGTACACTTCATGCTCTCTGGAAAGGAAAATGCAAAGCCCTCCAGCATGTGGAATAAACCACCCTGCCTCAGTGACTTAAAAACCAGAAACTTACTTGGGAGAATTGTTTTGTAGCGATTCTTACGCACTAAGCCTGGAATATCATATTCCTTTGGGTCAACAAAGTTCATTGGAATTTCCTGTTAAAAAAAAGGAAAAACAAAAAACCCATGAAAACATAAGAGACAGTAGGTAGTATTATTAGATTCACAGGAGGAATAAAAACCCCAAGCCCATTATGTCCTCCCTGCGAGGGAGGGAAAGCGATGAAGTCAGCTGGGACATATTGTACAGTACTTCTAGCAACTTACCACCAAAGTATGATTGATGTTTCCTTTTACTGTCACTGGCTTTCTTTTCTGAAATCCTTCATGTGAAAACGCTCCTAGTGACTAATTCATTGAGTAACACGCATGACATGTTCACTCCTAATATTATTAGAACTGAATTGCAAGTGTAGGCACAGAGCGATGCAAGAGGTGGAACGCAAGACACTGCTCCAAGAGGACGGACCTCAGCACCATCCTTTCTGACTCACATTGCTTCCTCTCTGAGGGTGGAAGTTAATAATTTGCTAGGGACTTGCACCAGCAACAAAGCATGACACACATTATGACAGGCTGGCATGCTGACCTGACTCCATGGAGGTGGGGGAGCGTCACTGCTTTGCTCATCGTGCTGTCAAAACTCCATGGAAAAGGACAGCAAAGGGGAATTCAGGGACTGCCTGCTCTCCTCATCGCTGATGCACAGAACACACAAAGATGGAGGGGCTTCCTGTTCTCCACTGCTCGTCCCCTGCAATAAGCAGCCAGCGCCAGGCAGGAACAAAGAGGAACCTTCTGCCAGCTGGAGTCAGTAGGCAGGCGACTGGTGCGGATGTGTTAACCAGGAGAGACACGTGTCAGCAGAGACACGGCTCACGGGAACTGGCAGGCAGAGCTGGTCATCCCAGCTGCTGCACGGTGGATTTGAGAGACCACTACAGGACAGACTGGTAACAGGCTTGAGTAAGACAAGCCTCACTCTGAGAAAAAGTTAAGATGAGCAGAGCTGTGGACTGTAGAAACATAGAATCATTAAGACTGCAAATGACCTCTAAGGTCGTTGAGTCCAACCTTTCACCTAGCACCTCCATGTTGACTGCTAAGCTGTGTCCCTAATTGCCACGTTCACATGTTTATGAACACTTCCTTGGGCAGCCTGTTCCAGTGCTTCACCCTTTCAGTGAATAATTTTTTCCTAATATCCAATCCAAACCTGCCCTGGAACAACTTGAGGTCAGTTCTGGAACCTTAGAAGACTATCAGCACTCTATCTCTCACAAAAGACCGAGCATACTGTTGGCTTTAACCAGAGGCAAATAAAGACACAAACATTTTGTTGAAGTAATTTCCTATCAATTTGGAGAACTGCATAGGAACAAAATCTTCGTATTTTTCTTCAATTGTTCCTTGATATTTAGTCAACCCAAACTCTTCCTGAGCAAAGCTCCAAGGGCTGTTTTTGGGTCTTAAGTCATTCACCGTGGTAGCCAATTCTTGGTGAAATCAACAGGACTACTGTCTGAGTAAAAACTAAATCTTGTAAGAATTCCAGGATTTAGCCCTGCAAATGTCCTCTCTGACTTTTCTTCCAAAATGAAACAGCTGCTTGCTTCATCTGGGATCTGGACTTTGAAAACCAAGTAGGTTAGACACAGTGAAAATAAACGAGGAAGAGCAAGCTGGTGGTAACTGTTTCATAAAAAAAGAACTAGTTTACAATTTTTAATTATTGAAATGACATTTTGATTGTACAGAGTTTTGTGGTCTTTCAGTTTCCATTAAAGAATGAAAATAGCTTGGGATGGCTTGCTTGGCTGCTGAATGATTCTATGAACACCAGGGAACCTAATTCAAAATCTCTCAGAGAAATCAAGCGTATTTTTTTTCCTACTTCAAACATTATTTTCTTTGCTTGAAAGCTACAGTGTAGCTCAGAAACTGATTAAACTGTATGTGGACTAGTTTAGCAGTCAGTTCAGACACCAAGTGAACATTCCCTCCCTAAAAGAGCAATAGATGCTTTATTTTAAAAGAATCAGGGCTTTGCCTACACAAAAGCTGCTTTCCTTCAACTTGTACTACACTAAGTGAATTAAGGACCACAGATACCTCGTGTTCTGTTTTAAAACAGAAGCCCAGACTATCCCCCTGTTCTTGTAAAGTGAAAAAAACCCTGAAACTGCGCAAGGAAGGAGGACAGGAAGTTATAATCAGAGTGTTAGTCTTTCCCTTTCAGACACTTAGAGGTCATGAAGAGGACAGGCTGAAAGGGCTGTAATGATGCAAAACATCATCTTCCTCCTGCTCTGCTGAGATTTCATGCTTAAGAGAATATTTGACGTGGCAGTATTAACTTCAGTAGCTCCTGATCGCATGCCCTGCAACACCTCAGCATGCGAAGTCTGCGCCCTGGTTGCCTCCCATCTTGAGTAGGAATCTACAGCCCTGACTAATACACATAATGGAGCCACTGCAGCATTTTCCATACTACTTTTTTTTTGTCAGGTATGATAAACGTGACAATACCTATCCCATGGAATTCAACCAATTAGGGAAGAAACTAAATAACATGCAAAGATTTAAAATGCCAGGGTACTCACTACTCTAAAATGTATCTGACCTTTATCCTAAACTACTTAGAAATTCAATTTGCGACTGCTTGCTTCATCTGTGTAAGTATTTTTTTCCAAAATGAGGCAAAGAATCTTTCTGCCGAAGTACTAGTAGATACAGTGAGCCAAGGAAACATTTTCAGGATCCTAAAAGCAACTGACAGAGAAGGTTACAACTAGTAGATTATTTTTGTGCAGAAAAAACCCCCCAGTAATACATACTTTCTATAGCTCCCGCCAAATGACAGACTGTGTTTCAGGTAATCAGAGAACATTTAGATTTGGAAAGTAGCTCCGCATTAAGCATTCAACAGCAAAGAGAGTGGATTAGGACTAATTTCATCCCTAGGGCAACTCCAGACACATTTCAAGAAGCTATGCCTATAGCAAATGTGGCTTTTCTTCTGTACTCTAGTGATTTTTTCATTGTTGTTAAAAATGTAATGTATGCCAGCAAGGGATGACAAATTTGGGAATGCATTAAATGCTTCACTGACAGAAGTGGAGTTTGCATGTACTACTTTTAGACTGGCAGAAAGTAATACCAAGGTCTTCTACGGAGAGACAACATCCCATTTTTATTGATGCTGCTAGAAGAGAGAGGTCAGACACTCACAAAGAACTCTGCCTGGAGTATGAAAGGATCCAGTGCCTTCTTGTGCAGCTCCTCCTCAGTAAGGATGTTGGATGCCGTCTGGAGGTACTCTCGGGCTGACTGTTCCCGTGGGGACATGACATAGCCAAAGCCTTGCTCAGAACAGCCTGGGGTGCACATATCCAGTGTGAGTGAAACATTTGAACCTCTCCTGCAAAACAGAGTGGTCAAAGTTTGCTTACAACAGACCCATCACTGTCAGCAGTGACAGATGAACAACTTCAGAAACCCACTCAGCTTGTCCTGTGGGGACATTTTGGTCACTACCTGTAAGAAAATGGGTGATGCTTCTTGAGTAGACAAGACCAGAAGATTATTTCGTACACTGAAACATCACCAGGGTAAGATCTTGGGATAAACTACCAGTTCAACGTTACTAAAGACAAGAAAAGCCAACCACTGCGGTGAATAGTTTTTCTATCTGAAAAATGTTCTTTCCACAACTGTACGTCACGAGAAGGGTAAAATGAAGGTCCCAACATTTTAACAGTTACATTAAAAACAGAGATACTGTTTAGTGTAGAATTTTTAGTGGCTTTACTATAAGTTAGCCACACAACAAAACAAAGACATCAAAATGCCTATTAATGAATAAAGTTTTAAAGCATTTCCAAGCTTCTGTTAATCTCACATATGATAGACAAAAGTAAGATTCAAAAGCCATCAGTGAATCTATATTTAAATATCTTTAACATAATAATAAAGCCACACAATATGATGATTACTAGGTAAAGGTTCTATACATCCACACAGTAAACCTATTTTTGATGAATCTCAACTTGAAAAATCTAGTTAGAAGGTGTGTGCAGGAGCTATTAAAAACCATGTAAGCATGCAGGCACGACCAGCTCACAGAGAGGACAGAAGTCATTACTTGGATCACAGCCCCTTCCTGGACTCAGGAGTTTGTCCAAAAGAATTTGCAGCCAGCCTCCTGCTATGATTCACAGCCATAGGGAAATGCCACTAGTGGCAGGCACGGAATCTTTAGTGACACCTCTCAAAGGATTTTGACCTTACCCTCCTTTGTGCTATTAAACAGCTACCACATCTCTCCTCCAAAACAGATGCATTTGACAATGATTGCTTTTGGTTCTTTCAAGGTAGAAGAGGCTACCTACATTAAAAGTTCTTCAGCATGAGGAAATGAGATTATTTCTTCTTCAGCAATGTTCAGTGGTGTTCGAATTTAGCTGCTGACCACCCTTTTGATTGCATAGGTGGCTAAAGAATGAGAGGAAAGTAAGACAGAGAACCAGAATGGATGCCAAAGAGGCACAAGTGGGTAATTTAACACAACACCAAACAAAGGAAAAGTGACTAATGTGTAATGTAAATGAAGCTTGTCAGGGCACAGCTCAAACCTGAAATGATGTCTGTCTTCTCAAGGACATGTGTATGTTGAAAACAAGTTTATATCTTAAGTGTACGCTTTGTACCTAGTTTGAGAACTTCAAGCAATTGCTTTCATTCTTCTACTTCTAGTTATTTGACATGTTTTTAATTGTAATTCACTGCTTTAACCAATTGACTATTCCCCAAGTGATACTCCCCAATTCTCCTGATACAGTGAATATCTTTCGTGTAAGCTAGCAGTCACCTGAGGAGAAATGTCACATCTTTAAAGTGACAGAAATGGAATGAAATCAGGGATAGTGAAGAACACAAATGACTCAGAGATTTCAAGCCCCATCTTGCCTATAATGAAAAACCAACAAAACTGTCTGATAGCAGCAGCTTGAGGGACAAGCCCCAGAGGTTACTGTGATTTCATTTAAGGTAGAATAAAACAATAAAAGGTATAAGATTTTAGGACAATGTCATAACAAACCATTAAGTGAGAAAAAACATTCTAAGCTCACAGAGTGCAAACTGAAAGCCTCTTCTGTAACACTCCTTTTTACAGTGTCCTGGAGTGCTTTGGAAAGTCAGCATCGTATTCTTAAAATCTAAGTTCTGTCCTTTGTTTTTAGAGATGAGAATTAACTATGGTTAGCACTCCAATTAAGCTTGAAAACTGAGAAATAAAGTAAGGTGGTACTTTGCTGTGCTGGGCCCTTCAGTAACTTCATTCTTATTCATAACATCATCACTTTTGCAGAATTTCTTCACAGGAATTCTATCAAGGCCTTTGCTCTATTTCACTAACACAACTGAAAGGACACAAATCAGAAAAAGATCTTCCTTTTATCTTGAAACTGCCCTTTCCCAGCTGTGAATCTCTCTAAGATGCTCCTGACTTGCCTGAGGAACTTCTCTTTTCAAGTTGCCCCTATGGTTCAAGCAGTGAACACCAGGTCACCCCAAAGTTTCATTACTGGGTTCATTTGAATCATATTCATTTACTTCAAAATTAACTCTTTTATATGAGAAATACTGAAGACTACCACTTTTTCTATGGTTTGCTTTTGGAGACAAGACTAGTCCTCCAGCATGAGTGACAGGAAAAAAAAACCAGTAAGACCCAGCTCTTTCAGAGGTAAAAGCTTTCACCGCCCTATAGTGGATTTCATGCTATGCAGTCACTGTCTTGATGAATGGTGAGAGACTGATCAAACACAAATAAATGTATTCAATGGAAAGAAATGATGCTTTAGTACAGCACTTGCTGACAGCTGTCCAGAAACTGTGTGTTGTTTAGCTAACACGCTTGTATTTACGACTGGACTGAAAACAGGACAGGAAATAAAGCAGGTGCTTGACTTTAAAAAAACACATTTTAAAGTGACATTCACAAAGGCAATAAAGCTTCCTACTAGGCACAGAACTCCTAAACCCACCAAATCTGGGAGCAGACCTTTCCCTCCTAGTCACATCTCCCCTACCTTTCTTGCAAGCCCACAGATTTAACCGTCAGAGTGGCTGGGTCTGTCTCCGCTTTAATGTCCATTACGCAGTCAAAGACTGGAGTCTCTGGTACAGGGTCCAAATCTAGGAAGTCATCCTCATTTTTATCCTCTGTCCACTCTGAGTACGTGAAGGAAGGCTGCCGGCTCACAGATTGGCGTCTGTCCTCTTGCAGCGGAAAGGGGGGGTCCGGTCGGGCTCTGAGTAGGTGCCAAAACTGGAGGAAACAAAACATTTTAAAAAGATTCTTCTTACAGCCAGCCCTTCCACACAACCTAGGGCACGGGTCTTTAGGGCAGCATCCCAGGCCTCTGTAATAGAATTGGAGAGTACTAAAGAGAACAGGAATGTTCCATGCGGGAGCAGCTTTGTGGTGCGTGTTACAAGGGTTCACATCTACCCATTCAAACCTACTTTCAGCCACAGAGGTTTCCACAGAGCTGGCCAGGCTTAATTCAGGGATACAGTGGAAGTGGAATGTGCTTGTGACCATCATATGCAAGCCAACGTGATACCACTGTCCTTTTGTTCAGTTTCTTATCCTTCCCAGGCTTGTTTACAAAACAAAAATCCACTACAGTATCCTACTATCATAGAATGCTAAATCATACCTCTCCCGATTTAATGGTTTTCCATCTGAAATTTACATTTAGCGGTCTTAAGCAAATGTAATTGAGCTGAACATCTTTAATAACCTGGCACTGTACCCCAAATTTATTTATAAACCCATCACTATTTAAAGAGGCCTCAATTTTGATGTACCTGATGCTGAGGCTCAGAATGCTCATATCAGTTTTTGGCCAGGGGCAAAGACTGTGCTATAATCAAATTATCTGATTTAAATATGGTATAAACATTAAATAATGAATCCTGCGAAGTTCTAGGACACAAATGCAATATCAAAATTTATATTACAAATTAACGAAAGGTTTGAAATTGCGTGAATCTAAAAAATTTCTGTATCGTATCAGTTTGCACAGATGCTGTGGTAACTAGATGATTTGGAAATCATATCAGTAGACTTCAAATCCTCCACACAGACTTCAGTTAAAAACAGTCAAAAATTTCAATCCCATCTCTGAATTCCAGGATCTGGAACCTTAGGCCGACTTCATCCATCTACCATAGAACTAGGAGCAGTATCACCCTGGCTAATGCCATACAAACTATACTGCATTGTCATGCATCCTTTTGAGACCAAGAACAGGTCTTATTTTACACAGTAAAAGCCTCTTCTGTCCTTTTCTTATATAGCTTTTAAATGACCAGTTGAATTTAGAAAAGTGCCACTAAAAAAGGTCAAATTTCTCTTCCTAGGCTACTAAAGCACATTAGGATGTCATGCAGGACAGTGTCAATTTCAACACTGGGAAAGAAAGGTTTGGTCATAAAGGCACTCCTCAAAGGAAAAGATCCCTTCAAGGTCTCTTCTAGGTAGCACATGGCTTAAAATCCATTTTAAGGGGAGAGGGGGAGAGAGATCACTCAGCTGAGACAAAGGGGAAAATTAAGAAAACTGTCTTCATGCCACAATCTGTTGTCCACCAGGCTGGGACTGTAGAAACCCTGCCTGGTTCAATCACCATTTTCAATGTTCTGCCAATGACTGTGTTATACCCTGTTATGCAAATACTGATACAAGCAGATTTTTGCAAATTGCAAAGCAACACAACCTCAGACATCTGAGAGTAAGGTAACAGGGAGGCAGGAAGGGACAAGGCTCATGCGCTGTCTCTGAACAGTCTCTCCTTCCTAATGTCCACGTTAGAGAGAACATATTGGGCGAGATGGACCATTGGTCAGAGCTCACAGGACACTTCCTACACTCTGCTGGCCAGTGACTTATCCAGAGAGCAGGGTGACACAGAGTGAATCTGTGCCTCTTCTCCAGCTAGAAAACTCTTAGCACAGACCACAGGGATACAAACAAGTGCAAGCTTGCCTACATGGAAACTGTTAGAAAACATTTTTCTATACACAAGTTTTAACCAACATAAAAACATGCAAAGTCTACTTTAATCTACACTGGTATACACGTTCACTTGTAAGGAGTTCACACCCAAAGCTGTCCAAATAGAGATCGGAATTTTTGGCCACAGAGAGCTTTCATTTAATTTTACCTTCTCTGCTAAGAATGGGTCAGCAGTAAATGTTTTCATCCACTGAGAAATAGTTGAATATGCAAAAAAAATCACACCCCTGCTATTCAGATTTTCAGCCCAGAATGTTTTGCTGCAACATTGCCTGGAAAATTCTTATATGACTCTTTTTTTTTTCTTTAGTATTTGCTATTACAGAATCACCAGAAATTTCTTTTTGTGGACAAAATTAACCTGGATAAGGTACAGCAGCACCAAAACCACAGAAAATTGCATAAACCTGGCTAACTTCCTTGCCTACATCAATGATCACAATAACGGAGGCATTAACTACAATTACTTTGCCTTGTGAATGGCTTTTAGAAAGTACATTTTCCTGACACATTAAACAGAAGATTTTGCCACTGTGCTGCCTCTGAGTGAATTTAACCACGGCATATAATATGGCTTTACTTCCCAGCAGGGAGAGTGGCCAGCAAATCAAAGGATGTATTCCCCTCTCCTTGGCACTGATGGAGCTGCACCTTGAATACTGTCTACAAATTTGGTTCCTCCAGTTTAAGAGAGATATGGAAAAACTGGAGCGGTCCCAGTAGAGGGTTTCAAAGGAGATCAGGGGTCTAGAGTACAGGAAAAAGGTGAAGGGAATTGGGCTTGTTCAGCCTGGAAAAGAGGAGGCTGGGGTGATCCAACAGTGGCCTGCAACTACTTCAAGGGCAGCTCCAGAGATGCAGCCAGACCCTTCTCGGTAGTGTCAGCTGATATCACAAGGGCCATTGGCCACAAGCCTGCAGAAATCCAGCTCAGACATTTATGTTTGTGAAATTCAAATGAGACACTCAGAAAAGGCTCTTCCCCAAAAGTGCCACGCGCTTGTGGCACAGGCACACACAGAGATGATTCATCTCCTTCCCTGAAGGTTTTAAAAACCTGTATGGAAAAATTCATGGCTGACCTTACTGAGTGCTGGGAACAGCCCTGCTCCAAGCAGGATGTTAGACTAGCAGTCTCTTCCCACCTACTGTCCCATGATTCTAGGATGTACTTCATTATACTGTGCATCACTCAAACAGCATGTGAATAGCACAGCTTCAGCTTCCTGAGCTACCTGGGGTGCACCTCTGTAAGGACAGGAGGTGATGCTCTGCCTGAATCTTCAGTAGCTGCATTCCCACTCTAAGAGAACAGCGTAGGGGGTTTGAAAAGCCACGTTCAATTAGAGCTCCCTAACAAGAAAGAGTTCTCCATAGCTCTCCCATCTACCACACAACTTTGTGCCAGTTACACAATCAGTGGAGAAACACAACACACTGCTGCTCCCCAACAGCTGACAGCTAACTAGATTAATTGCAGTCCTGCCACTTAAGCTTGTTCTGCAGCTGGGGCCTTGGCCTACATCTAACAGGACCTCACATTCAGAAGTACACTGGCACTCTGGAACAGCTCCTTCTGCCACTGAAATCAATGGATGACGGTCCTGTTAATGGACCACATCCCTTCTACTTTAGTGCAAATAGTTTGCCCATCTGTGAATGGAAAGAATAAAAACCATCAGTGCAATCCCCAGTTCATCAAGAAATTGAGTAAGGTTGATTCCTTCACATAAAGTAAGCAGATAATTATATAGAAACAGCCCCAAAAATGATGCTTTACAATCAACTTGGGCATAACACCACCAGCTTTGGATGAATTAGACATCTTATAAAAACTCACTGAAAAAGGGCATGAATGTAGTTCGTGCTGTATCATAACTTACCAGAGATCCTACAAATAGCAGTCCCAGAGAAGCCAAAGACAGCAGGATGTAGGATACCACAACACTCCCGACTGCAGTCAGGCTCTGCGAGACAACAGAATAGATGATGATTCAAGAAGTATTTAGAGGCACAGTACAGTGCCTGCACGCATGTTCTTGGCAAAGTGTGCATTATTTCCCATGAAGATTTACTGATATCATACTCACCTGTGGAAAAGCTGCCATCACCACCAAAAAAAAAAAGCCAGGTTTTGGAGAAGGCTGAAACTGAAACCATCTCGAAGCCCCAGCATCTGAGAAGGTCTAAACCCCAGATTTCACTGCTAAGGCAAACAGGAATTCTGCTTCCTACCCTCACGGTTTGCCAAAGTTGACATCTGAATCCACAATTCAACCTTGCAGAGTGGATCAATGCTTCATTGCTACAGTCAGTGTGATTTTATACTGTGGCAAAGGGCTTCAAACAAAGTTTAGTACTGTTCCTGGGTTTGGGGATCCTGAAATAGAATCCAGCCACAGAGGAGTTTTCTGTGTTTTCTACGCATTCTGTGAAATACCATCAGGTTAATTCACACCACTGGCAGTGGAATTAATTTTGATGTCTTAGTCATTTTATAGTAGTCTATAGCTCAGCCTGTTCTCAGTAGTAGGTGCAAAATTCAGTTCTAATGGGCTTCAGTGAGGGAGGAATTTTACTCTGTTTTTCTCCTACTAGGACTGCTAATGAGAAATTTGGAGTTAAGAGCTTCCATTTGCTTATTTTAACATCAGAAGATTTCTTTGCCTGTACTGTTTTCAAGTGTAAATTTGCACAATAAATAGTGCTATAATAAACAGTCCTCAAGCATATGCATGAACATCTGCACAGAGTCATACTTGGGGTGTTCTTGTGGTGCATTCTAGGAACTGGTTTCCTTCGTGAAGGACAATTATTGTAAGTCAAAATTATACAAATCGGTGATTTTCTGTAGGAACAACAATTTGTTAATGATTGAGCCACTGCAAATAAGACACAGGCAATAGTCTGTGAAGAGCTCTGTGCATAATAAAGCCAATTGCAAAAAAAAAGTGCTTCTTTCAAAAAACCCCAAAAGAGCAGGTGACATGCAGATCATAAACACTGTTAGGAGAAAACAGAAAACAGTCTCCACTGTACTTCAATCACAAGAGGCACTGAATCAGATTTTCTATTAGCACTGCAAAGCCTCTGCCTCAAAGATTACGTACAGTGGGTCTAAGCATTCTGATAGGAAATATATTTCATCTGATTTTTGAAAGTAGCTGTTCACCACTTAATTAAGGTTCTGTCCACACTAGAAAAATCTGCACTGGGTATAATTACCAGTAATGTATCAGATGAATCATTCTGGTATACATGTCATCATGTCATGGTGAGAAGCGAAACAATTTTACTGGGGTAGCTCTGTAGATATAATTGAATCCGTGCACCCAGTACACTTGAAATACATTTACTGCACACAGATATGTTCTAAACACTCAACAAAAATAGATTTTTGAGACTATGGTGTGATTTGCACCTTTTATGTGGGTTGATCTATTCTTCCAGAATTTAGGTTTCTATTCATCCTAAGAAATGAAGTTACAGCTCTCCCTTTACTGTGGGCTAAACCTTAATGAGATGACTTCTTATTGCTTTGTTTCGTTTGCAACAATTTGCACATAATGAAAAATCTGCTGTGCTGACCTAACATCATAGCCAAAAATTCAGTCCAGTATCTCAAAGATAAAATATTCAACTGTTTTCAGGAAACTCTTCTACCATTTCAGGACACACACACAATGCAAAAGTCACTCTAATGCATGAAATACACGCGTATTATACTTTTAATCAGAAGAAATATTAGAAGCGCCACCCAGGGCTACTGACATCACCTATATAACCAGAGAGCAGCACAGAGACTTACCTCCCCTTGATCTGAAAAAACCTGTTTAAATGGGGTAAGCAAGTAAGAGAGCAGGTCGAAGGCATTCTGAGCTGCTGGGATGGCCCCGTAAGTGCTGTACCACAGCATCATGCAGAGAAGCTGTGCAATCAATCAGAAAAGACGTAATTAGCATCTCTCATTATACATACATTCGTTTTCATTTCAAGACTGCATAATTAACTAATTTAGTTAGCACTGATTTCATGCTGATTATCGCTTTTGCTTTAAGAAGTCAGGTATTTTCTAGGCTGTAGCTTAACAGGAATAAAAAGATGGAAGGCTCCAAGCTCAGCCACTATTTACTAGATGTGCATCACTGAAGTACACAGGCTCCCTCTGACCCTCAGCAGCAAAAGGGCTGCCCAGAAACAGCAAGTTGAGCAACACTGAAAGAGCAACATGTTCCTCTGACTTCTGAACTTTCAGGATTATTACTTTTAGATCCAAACTAGTAATTCCATGGACTTAGAATGTTTTTAAAAGACCTAAAGTCTTTTAAAGCTCTCACAAATAGCCATGTTTCACGTAGGCATCACTATAAATACACACACACAAACATACACACATGGAAACTTTTCATTTGAACCACTTAAGGGTGCTGCACACGCCACAGTTAACATGAACTACAAGAACAATGATTTTATATTTAACACACTCACAGAGAGGTATAACCTCATCCCCAACTGTGAAGGGCACACCATAGCTTTAAAGGATACACCTCCCGCTCCACTTGTTAACAACATGGGTCTTTATCCCCATACATATCAGCTACAGAAAATGGATTTGGTGGGATATCGGTCATTTGGCAAAGGGGGCATTTGCAGAGAGGCAGGAAATGGGATGGGACATCAAAAGGCAGGGGCTGTTCTCAAGGCAAAGCGGTGAGAAGTGGCTGCAGAAATGAGGACTGGACCTATTCCCACTGCTACATCTACAGCGAATGAGGAGGAAACCTCCCAAGCCAGTGCAGCCTAAAAGAAGGGTCCCAGCACCCCAAAGCTGTGGCAAGCTGCCTTACCAGTATCTGTGAGAGGACAAACAGATACATGTTGTCTCCAGGTATTAATCCATTCCACCGAGGAGGCCAACCAAGCACTGCTGTTTTCTGGGAGGCTTTCAGGGACTGCTCCTTCCTGTTGAGCTCTCCTTGCCGTCCTTCAGCTTCATCCACTGACTCCATAACAGCTGGACAGGAACAACCTTCATGTGAAAACAACATGTGCAGGGGATGAATGGGATGTGACCCCGCAGGCACCGCGGGGGCTGCAGGGCTATTGTTTTCCTGGAGACGATGGTTACCTCTCAGTTCCGCCTCAGTAAGCGCAGCTCAGGATTGTGAGCGTCACACTCTATTAGTGCAGCTTTATTCACCTGCCTTCGTCAGAAAAAAGTGAGTGTGGGTGGATAAATTATTTTCCCTTTCTTTCCGGAGGTGCAGATTCTGGGCTTTGTTGTTAACAAATTCTCATTTACATTGCTGCACTTTTTCATTTTTACTTTTCAAAAGAAGCTACCTATGCTATTGCCTAGCTACACACTTTCCAGCTACATGATGGCAGAGAACCCATTTTGCCCCTTCCTGTCTCAATTTCTCAATTTCTTTTATTTGTCTGCTTTGCCTAATCCAATTATAAATTTCTGAGGTAGAGACTGTTTCATGTTATGTGTCTGAATAGTGCTCAGGGGCTCTGGGTTTTGGCTGAGTGTCCTAAGGCACTAATAAAATAGACTTTATTCCAATAACCTAATTCTTGGATGAATTCATCCTCAAGAGCTATTTAATAATGTTGCAATGCTGTTCTGTTCAGTGGAAATAACCACTGGTGTGGCTAGTCCCTCAGCATTTTGAATAGAGTCTGCGTAGATACAAATTCATTTACAAGCTGAAAGGAGTGAAAGATCAGACTCATTGGGTGTAAGTACTACTGACTCACATCGTTGTGCATGAGGAATGCCCCGAGGCTGCCCTGTGTACAACATTGTAGCCTTAAGCCTAAACCAGCCTCCTGTGTCCCAGGGAAAGGCCACATCGTTGGTCCTTCCACGGTTGGTTGAGGTCAGGTTTCCATAAAACGTTCCTCTCAACAAACATTTCTCTAAATGTCTCACAACAGTAACTCTGAGCCAGATAAGCACCCATTACCTAGCCACAGCTCTAATTAGGCAAATGAAATTTATGTGTATCAGCTGAGGGTCTGGCCATAGTAAGAATTCATCTTTTAATGCTAGAACATAACCACTTGAAAACAGCACTTTTCCAAGAAAAGCAGAAGTTTCTGGAGTATAGCTCAAGAGATTACGGGAAGCCTACCTCTCAGTCCTCAAAGCTGAAAATTTTCAAGCTTCTAAACTGCTTCACGTCTCACTAGATTTGAACAAGAATTCAAATTGAATTCTTGAGGAAAACACTTGTTAATGATTGCCAATTTTTTCCTGCTATTTTTGTGGGGTGTTTATGTTCTGTGTTTTGGAACAAGAATTTGAAATTTAGCAGGGACAGAATCTTCATGTCAGAAACTATTTTTGTCATCCTTGCAGAGACACATGCACCTGTGGCTGAGATCTAAAGCTTCAAAAATATCTGCTTTCTTATAGTTTATTATTGTTTGCTCCTAAAGTCTCTAACCTTCTATGTTCACTAAACATAGTTTAAGTTCTACTTTTCCTTTATCTGAATTAAATAATGCACCTCTGTCCCTAAGAATGATTAATGAACATATTTACTGTTTTTCCAAGTTGTGATGATTTCCTGTCTTGCATACTCCTCCCCAAACCTCAAGATAAAACACACACAGTGCAAAACTAAAACAACATTGGGAAGACAACCAGACCAAGGAATGCAAGGAGCCAAGGAATGCAGATTTCACGCTCAGTTTTCAACTGGTTTTTATAAGTCACAATATTTCATATTTCAGATTTTTTTTTAACTGACCAAAGGTGCTGCCTTATGTAGCAGGTAAACAGGATTTCTTTGTTTCATACTTGTAACAGCCTGAGATTTTACAAGGTTATTTCTGGTTGGAAACAAACCTCTGACTATAATACAAGGATGCGAAGGCCACTTAACTGCATCTTCTGGAACAAAGATACCTAAGTTAGGGCACTGCTCTGTGTCTGTAACCATGGGGATCTGTGCCTCTCCACAGCCCAGAAGTCCAGTTCCTGGAATTCCAGTGCTGTCTAGTAGCACCTGTACAGCTGCAGGAGTCACATTCTCCTTCTTACTACTGCCCTATATGAAGGACAATAGACCATTGTTACTTTCAATTATTTTCACTGCATAAGGTAGAGACCTGGTCTGTGGACCTAGGAGCCCAGGATCCCAGCTCTGCTCAATTGACACTGTTATCAAGAGGTATTTTCACTAACACAACAGAAGGCAAAAGGTGCAAGAACTAAAATAACGGAGAACTGGCTGAATCCATACATATAAACGAACAAATATGTGTCTTGGATATACAAAGAGAAGGTCTAGTGTTAACTAAAATCCACTCAAAAATTTTCTCCTACAAATCCCAAAAGATTACATTCTAACAAACATAACGATGCCCACCTAGGGTTCTGTATTGGATTAACTACACCAGCTTTACACAACACTTCAGTTAGCACTCACACGTCATTTTGCAATCCTATATTCCTGTATTCTTTGCCCTAATGGGCCCAGGATTCTTTCAGTTGCAGATGAGGTAATGAGTGAGACATCAGTGAAGCTTTCTTGTGTCAAGGTGAATGTGAAGGTCTTGAGAGAGCTGGCAAGGATGACTGCATCCAGGAGAGAATTGAGCCTCTCCTCTGCTAGTGATTTGACTGACAGTGAAATGTAGCATCCATGTGATAGCCTCCTTATTTTTCGCATCCATGAGTAAGTCTGCTTTGGAACAAGACTACACTTGCTACGAAAAAAAACCCTTTGGCAGAAGAACTAAAAGGTCTCTGACATCTGTAGCAGCCATATGGCTTGTGAAAGCAAGTCGAAATTTCAAAACACCACCATAAACTTAACCTCATCCCTGCTGTTCAGGTAGAAGCACTTTCTGGATCATGCCAGGGATCCATTCATCCTGTATTCTTTCCTTAAGCAGTGCCACCAAAACAAGCTGCCAAAAATACACGGCACAGCACTGCATATTATTATATTATGGAATAATACATATAGGGAAACATCTTTCTTCACTCAGAAGGTAAAAGCTGGCTTCTGTACCTTTGGCAATGCCCATTTTAAAACCCCTGCATCTCCATATCTTTTCTTTTCTGACTTCATATGTGGGTACATAACAGGCACAAGAATGAAAAAACACCTATATAACGCTCAGAAAAACAAGTGCTTAGAGTATTAGTCTTAGCTGAAACACTGAAAGGCACCGTAGCAATAATAAGCAAGTCAACAAAGCCTTACAGTAACAAACATGCCACGATCCCATCAAATCCTGCTGTGGGTGAGGCATTAGCAGCTCTGTAACTCAACTGATTCATACTTAAAGCCTTCAGAGAAAAACAAAACAAAAAACAACCCCTCAGAACCTCACATTCTGGCTGTGTTTCCTAACGAAGTTAACATTTTAAAAGGAACTTGTGTCCTCTCTTGTGCATGGGTGCTAATGTTCAAGGAATTGGCACAACTCCACTGGCAGACTTAATTTAATGATGTATTTTTGAGGGAAAGACTTGTTCCTCAACAGAATTGTTTTTAAAACAGAAAGAAAATGCATCCCAGCAATGAAAAGACAGTGCTCATACAGTTATTAGACACTTATGTACATCCATCACACTGTCCCTGTGAGAATTATGCTTCTGGGTTGGGTGGTACTGCCTCTTCACAGAGAAATACAAATTTTGTTAATGGTGGAGTCTACCTTCCAGACACACAAAACAGGAGGGCAAAAGGGGCCTCACCTGTCCTGCCAAGTCTCAAGCTGCAGCAGCCAACACACCACAGCAGCTCGGCTACATTGCCCCTAATTGTTCTAGGTGTCCTGAGGTACATTTCCCTCTGAACCTGTCCACATCGTCATGATGGCCATATGTGGTGAGAATTTATAGGAATGGACCAGTGTGGAAGCATCACAAAGTCCGAACACGCCAGCAATACCTCACATCCGTCAAGATTACCAACATTTCAGACCAGAGTCATAAGTCCATTTATGGTTTCTGCATCTTCGGATGTCCAAATGCAACTGCCTACTGAAACCTCTGCCTCTAATTTCCATCTAACTGCTAGGGAGAACTGCTGTTGATGAAAGAACAGTAGATGAAAGTACACTACTGAGATGGGTCTCAAGTACACTGTTCTTTTGACGTGCACCTCAACTGTACGTGCAGGACACAGCCCTCGGCACTGTAGTTCACAGATCTGGTCAAGACCTCCTTAAATATACACATCATAAGACATCCTGACTGCAGGCAAGTCCAGGTGTCGGAAAGACACATCAAAGCTGAACGAGCTGCCTCAGAGCACACATGAACAAGAGGCAGCTTGTGCTGCAGGGTAAAAAGCCTGTCTATCCAAAGGATAGAGCTTTAGGAGAAAGGAATTGGCTAAGAAAATATTCTCATTTTTGGTTGCCACTGCAGCATGTCAAGGATGGAAACTGGATACTTAGCTTTCTTTTGCACTGCAGTGGTATGGGAAGAAGAGGGTGAGAGGAAGGGAACCTTTCATGCCTGCATGGCAAACACAACTTGTGTACTTACATTCTTCACTCTGTGGGAAACCAACTAGTGGGTCACTATTTTATAACTCTGAAACTTCTACCGAACTTATTAATGAACAGCAACCTAATTTATTAAGTAGTAAACATGACAGGAGCTGTATCATTACTGTTTACAGACAGATAAAATTCACCACTAAGGAAAGTGTTTCTTCTTGATTCTGTCTGCACTCCTGACTCATCTGATAAGTTATGCTGAAAATTTACACTAAAGATATAATGATCTGCACTGAAAACTGGAGATGCTATTTGCTGTTACCGTAAGAATGCATCTCTCTCCCTCTAGCTCCTCCATTATTAATTTTTTTGACCTTTCTGATCATGACGACTTCTACTCTGCTTGATCGCTGACCTGCTCTGTTTACAGGAGTTCAATACATTTATGTTTTCCAAATGGCTGAGTAAAACGCTGCTCAGGACGAGAGCATCTAGGCCTCAAAAGTATCCAGATTAAAACTTGCAAAGAAAAACATCCCCAGACGCACCCCACAGCTACCTGCTACTGACTGACTGGAGATAGAGGGGATTTACAACAATGTAATCTCTTCGCTACTTCCAGTTCCACTCTGGATAAAGTCCAAGTTTTAGCTGCCAAGAGCTTGTGGTTGGTAGATCTTGCATTTGTAATGCAAAACCACATCGAGAGCTACTTCAGAAAGTATCAGACAGCTTAATTGAAACACTAGCAACAAGCCAGGCAGATCCATGGATCCCACTACATTTACCACTAAACGCTGCAAGGCACCAAAGCAACCCTGAAGTCACTTTGGTTATCTAACTGGAAGCCAGTTAGATCCACCCTTTGGTTCTCTGTAGGACTGCAGACTGTAGCTACAGACTTCAGACCCCTCTCTGTAACAGAATTTAAAGAGGAAATAAGCCTGACATCCCACCAATTTAAGTAAGAGGTCCAAGAAACTGGAACTACCCTCTCTGACACATTAGAGAGGAATGGAAGACTCTTCACCAAGACTCAGCCTACACACCAGCAATATGGGTGTCAGTGTCCTATGTTACTTAATCTGAGATGAATTTCAGCTTACAACTTCTAATGCTTTCAGTTTGCACTAAATGTATCTACCCCGGACTGTAAGAACAAGCTGAGCCAGGCTACAGGTATTCATAGCTGTCCGGGGATCAACTGAAATTTCTAACATTCAAAGATTCTGTTTGGGAAAGCTGCATATTTTTACTAAAAAGATCACATTGGAAATATCTGTATTTCATTCACTCTGATTCATGGGTTGATACGCCCATCAAGGGGAATTCAGCTTCTGAACAGCTCTCCAGAGACACTGTATCAGGCTCTCTGAAGATTCAAGAGAACACCACCTCAATGCTTGCTTTTTTGTGTGTGTGTGTTGGGGAAATTCAGTGACAATGATGCACACTGTAGCTTTAAAATCGAGCTTTTAGTAAGTAAAACCATTGATATAAAATGTCTACCTGCTCTTGATTAGTCTCTAGAGAAAAATCTACTTTGGTCCTCCATTCTGAAAGACAAACACAGAATTGGTAATAAAATACCACAACTTTTTCATCATTACAAAAGTGCTTAGGAAGACACTGCAATGTCGCTCCCTAATACTGAGTAAGAAGGTTAATTTATCCATGCGTGACAGAGGATAACCCACAAATATCAACTTTCCTTTGAGCTTACTTGTCCATGAGTGGCAGGTAGCATGGGGAAAGCCAGCAGCCTTCCTCTGAGAAAGGCAAGGTTTCTCTGTGGAGTTCTCTGATGGTGCAGAGAGGAAAAGGGGTGTCACCTACCCACCAGGAAAAGTACTGTAGGCTTGCACTTCCCAAGCTCAGCTGGTAGAGTCTGGTTGCTGCTTATGCCAAACTCCGATTACCAAAAGGGAAAGACGCATCAAGAGAGAAAGAAAGGAAGGGACAAAGTCATGCAGAAAATCTGTGAGCAAGTCATGCAGAGAACTGAGGTCTACGTATTTCTAGCCCGGTGCTTCTCTCCTTTCACTGGCAACATTTCTAACAAACTTGAAGAAGAAACTTTCCTCTGTACTTTAAATAAGTTCTGCTGAAAAGAATACGCAGCCCCTTTGCCATGCTGGGGGGCTGCAGAGCTCCATCTGTAAAGGGCCTCTTCTCATCTCTGAGGGAACAGCACCCTGATGCCAGTGTGCAAGGAGAATAGTTGCCTTTCCGCTCAGCAGCTCCCTGCTGAACTGCTGAGTCACACATTTTCTCTGCATTCATTTCACACTGCTCCCACTCAGTCCACCTGCCACTTCATCTGGGATGGGTGGGAGGAGAGAAAGAGAGGTGAAGGCAGAAAAAATGTTCATGTTCACCCAGGACCATTATTATGATACCGTGGGGTCACATATAAAAGCAAGCCTGCAAGCTGCTAGAGGGGGATGGAGAAGAGAAATATCAGACTGCAAGACAAACTGCCTCCCCCTCTTCTTCAACAGGAGGGGACTGGCCATTAAACAAGTTGCAAACCTCATCTGATTCCCAATCGGTCACTGATGTTATGTGCTTGCTGATGTGTTCTGTGAATTTCAGGGTACGGACAAGGCTCTTTGCTGTGATTTAGAAGAGCTTTCAAGCTGCTGTGATTTTTTCAACAGTCCAACAGCTACTGTGTTGTAATCGTCTGGCTGCCACAGGGAAGCGCCACAATGATAAGTGAAAACATCATCTGGATAGATTCCAGTTCCTAAGGGCATCTTCAGCTGAGTTGCTGCAGTGGAAATGTCCACCAGCTCCAACTTTCATCAAAGAAGATGAAGAGAAAATCCTAGCCACTTTATTGCAGGTTCCATAAAACTCAAGTGTAACAGGAGCCAACATCTCCTACTACCTGTTAAACTCTTATACAGAAAACAGACTCTATCATCAATGGTGGGAAACACGCTTATTATGGTTACAGAGGGTCCAGATTACCCTTAGGATGGGCTGTACACCTGGAAATAAATATTTAATTAAATTACCAAGGTAGTATTTTTTCTGTGATTAGAATATTGGACAGTATATTTTATAAGTCATGAAAAAAGAAAATGCCCCTAAGTTTCCTAATTTATCAAATCCATTTCTGAAAAACCACTTCTGAAACTAACTTTCAAACTATGCGAGGACAATTGTGATTAATTTTCAGACTAATGTTTAACCCGCTGCTACTGTTAGCAGAAAAACTGAGGGCTTTTTAGGAGCTAAAAAAGGATTTTGTTTTATTAAACAGAATTAATGATTCAAAAAGCAAGACTGTTTTTCCCTGTGAGAAGGAATCTGTTCTTAGTTAATGTTCAGTCCTACTTTTTAGTGATTCTAGTGCAAATCTCTGCAATGCTTGCGCTCTACAGACCTGAAATGCAAAGACAAAATCCAGTCTCAGAGGGTGAAGTGACATAGCATTAAAATGCCTTTCTATATCAACTTCCACTCCCCACTCCACAGAGTAGCTCACTGTGGTGTTGCTCAAGAAGTAGTTCATGAAAAAAATGATAACTGCAGAGGAAAAGAAACATGAGAAAGAGAAAAGCAAAACTCACAATCTTCTCAAATTCCCCTGCCTCCATACAGTCTTTTCTGTTCCAAATAATCAAAAGAACTTGCAAAACGTAATTTTAAAAGACAGGATGCTGGCCTACGAAGTCACCCCTGGAAGAGGAAGGATGCAGCCTGACAGCAGAGATTTTGTTTTACTGAAGGCTGAGTCTGGGGGACTTCATTTGATCTGTCACCAAACCCTTCCTTTCTAGAAGAAACAAATGTTCCAGGCAGCACTCCCCTCACACCTAGGGTCCTACACACTGGTATTGACTGCTTGATAATATACCTAACCCACCTAGTAAGAGAGAAGGTAATTTACCTGATCCTCTCACCAAATCTCTAGTCCATAATAGCCCATGTGAAACAGAGCTGTAAGGAAAAAGCAGCTCAGGATACCTCAGCTGACACCACTCTGAATTAGGTGTGAGCCTCACTTAGATGGCAGCAAGAAGAAAAAAATCCTTGGGCTCTCTCCTCTGGAAAGACAGCAAAAAGGAACTGCTAGGAGCCATAAGAAGCAGTAAGGGACCGTCAGATAAAGCAACCATATGGGAAGTATATGGGAGCTACTGTACCATCTGTAGGGTCTGACTGCCAGGGTCCTACACTCATTATAAACTGCTATGTCTCTACTAATAATGCGGAAGTTGCCCTTAACTCCCAACACAAGACTAGTCCCTTGTCCACATCTAAATCATACTTTCACTACTAAAGCAAATACAGAAGTGGTTTATTCTTAATGGCTCTCCTAATGCTTACAGGTCTTAGCCACAAGATGTGTTGTCAGACAGTGTCCTTTTTCCTTTTCTCCTGCCAACTGTCAGGTTAAAGGAAATGCCATTTCTCAGGGCAGCCAGGGCCCCTAGAACAGCATTTGCTTCACAACAAAATATTAAATACGGTGTCAAATTACAGCTCTTAAGTGAATGCAGACCCTCAGAGACCAAAGAAACTGAATATTAACTTCTATCACACCTACACATAATTAGCAATTGCCATCTTTCAATCAGGGCTCAATTCAAAGCTTGTTTGATTTGATTTTGTCTTTTCTCCTTTCCTCTTAACCCTCTTACAGAAGGTCCATCTGATTACCACTGAATATTAGATACAATTTTTTTTTTAAATAAAGAATAGATTTCTTTGTTATGCTGTTTTCTTCACTAAACACTTTCAAGTGCCTGTTGATAATTTTGGAGCTACCTTAAGCTTTTGTAAACAGACTACAAGTTGACTTCCAGTGGAGTTGGTTGTCCCAAATTAATGCCAGGCTGCAAGCTCCCTTTAACACTGAAAACAGAAACCCAAAAACAGATCTGTAATTCCACAGTTAAAAAGATAAAGGCTTAGACTGCTCATGCACAGGCAACACAGGCAGGGAGAACTGTCAGTGGCACAGTGATGCAGGTCGAAATGTACAGGCTTGAACCCTCTGAAACAGGATAACCAACTGTCCCCTCCCAAACCCTAATTATAATTTTTGTGCCTTTACACATTTAACTACAGGATATACTTAAATGTGCCTGAATGCATAATCAAAGAATAGCGATAATTTAGTACCAGACAAGCAGCCTCTTCAATACAAGAGTGACTCTGACAATTAAAAGAAACAAGCACATTCTGGTATCACACACTTTTGAAAGCATCTACTATTCATACCACTATAATCTGAATTGGTGTTGCTAACTGCTACTGCTGAAAAAAAAGAAAAAGGATATTTCTTTTGTTAAATTAATAACTTCTACAGTCATAATGCTAATACCACTGTGTGTTTCTAATGTCTCCTCAGTGACTGGCCTGGCATTCTGTAGGTATTAGATCTGCTCTCATGAAGGAGTGGGTTTGCACCTTGAAGCAGAGGGGTGATTTGCTGGCTTCCTGCCAGGTTCAAATGGGAACATTTCGGTGTCATTCATTTGGGGATAGCCTGCTTTACTAAGTGACTCAAATCTTATGCCCTGGAGCCTTCACAAAAACCTTCAGGAAAGCCACTATCACATTCATTTCAAAGACATTCTCTTTCCTGAGCAAAGCAAATTATATCAAGACCAGTCTCAACAATCATCTTCAGACATAAACCTGATACATGCCCCAAGGGTATTATGCCAAGTATAAGCATTTTCCTTTCTTTCATGCATTTAAAAAGGCTATGCTTGCACGGCTTGGCTTCCTCAGAAAGCAACAGTATCACTCACACCCTCTAATTTAAGCTTTGAGATAAACACTTGTAGAGATAAGGGTGTGGACATCCACAGATAGGTTCAATTTTATCTCTGTATTAGAGCCCTATTTCCATCCGGGGCTACACCATTAAGGGCCCTAATGGAAACTCGGCACAATTAAATATCATTGTCTCCAGTTCAGTACTCTGCTACCTCTGTAACTGCAGTCCCTTCATGTTAGTGGCATGCTTAGATTACTAAAAAGTCACAAGTATAACAGTTTCAAGCTCTCCTTCTCCCTAGCTATCCACACAGGAGCACAAGAAGTGAACAATGCAAGTAGAAAGTGGTAACAGTCCTGTGTCTAGTCTGGGTTCCTATACTGTGCTCATCAACATGGATACACAGCCTTAAATAGTAAACTAAAAAGATGCAACAGCTTGCCTTCTCATCCTCTTCCCAGGGAGGAAACACGCACCGAGCAATGTTTTGTCTAGATAGATAAGCAGACATGCACAAGTTGTTATGGCTCTCTGTTGGAGAAGGTGACACGAAAAAAGCACACGCTGGTGATGAGCTTTGCAATTATTCCGGGAGGATTTTGCACCACTTGTCTGCAGTCAGGAGCTTCACTCTACAGAACAACCCATAGAAACAAACCTCTCATGCTCACGTGTATCCCAAGGCTCCACTCCACCTCACACCACACAGCCTCATGCTGAGTTACCGTGGCAAGAGCTGACATTAATCAACAGGTCTCCACGGTGGTAAGCAAATACTGTTTTGGATCCTGCATAAGCAGAGCATTTCTACTTCTAGCTCCCGACTGGGATCGCAGCCTAGGGATTTTCATTCTGTACTCCAGCAAATGCTGCAGAAATGATGATGATCTGAGGTCGCATGGAAGCAGGTGGCAGGTGTGCTTGCATCTGTGGGAGGCACACCTGCCAAACAAGGCACACTTAAAACCTCCCATTGCTTCAGGTGTAAAAGGTCTCACAGTATGTCCTATTCTGAGGATGAAAACACAGCAATTTACCTCCTCAACTATGCAACGCAAATTGGGACTATTAAAAAACACTGTTTCGTCAGGTCTTGACTGGAGCATTTCTTCCTTTTCAGAAGCTCCTGATTTCATAACATTTATAATTCAGGTCACCATGAAGGCACCAAACATATTCCTATGGACTCCTAGTTGCCCCACAGTTTTGTCTCCACATTGAAACATGCTGTGTACATAACATTTTGGAATATGAGTAGTCAATTGCTTCCCTTAGGATGCTCTTTATGAAGTGTGGGTGACAGTATGTGTCAATGGGAAGCAAGATTTCATCCACAGAGCTGTATTTCTGCTATGCTACCCAGAACACTTCATCTGCATTAACAGGAGATGCCAAATGCCTCAGATCAAGTCTCCTCCCACACTTGACTTCAATATGAAGAATAAAGTACTGAGTAATCTTGTAAATCTCATTCTTAGCTCCTAAAGACCAGTGCAGCACTTTCAAACCATCCCACCTCTGTCTTCCTCCACATTACTTCAAGATTCTACTAAAAGAAATTTTTTTCCTTGCACCCCTCATCTCCCAGTGCCAATTATGTACAACAAACCTGCTTCGTCCTTTCCTGAAGGGTTTGTGTGGCAAGGCTTTGGTAGCAGGGTGTGGGGAGCTACAAGGATGGCTTCTTTGAGAAGCTTCCCCATGTCTGACAGTTCTAATGCCAGCCAGCTGGTCAAGGCCAAGCACATCACATGGTAGGAATGCTACTGGGATAATCTGTTAAGGAAAGAGAATAAAGTTATGGCACAGAAGTAAATGCGGCCAGAGAACAAAGGAGTGAGAATACGTGAGAGGAACAGCCCTGCAGACAGCTGAGTCAGCGCAGGAGGGGCAGGAGGTGCTCCAGGCACCGGAGCTGGGATTCCCCTGCAGCCCCTGGAGGAGCAGAGATCTACCTGCAGCCTCTGGAGGACACCATGCCAGAGCAGGTAGATGCCCAAGAGAAGGTTCTGACCACATGGTAAGCCCACGCTGGAGAAGGCTCCTGGCAGGGGGACCTGCAGACCCGGGGAGAGAGGAGCCCATGCTGAGCAGCCTGTTCCTGAAGAACCACATCTGCTGGAAGGAGCCCACACTGCAGCAGTTCGTGAAGGACTGCAGCCCGTGGGAAGGACGCACATTGGAGAAGTTAATGGAGGACTGTCTCCCATAGGAGGGATCCCATGCTGGAGAAGGGGAAGAACTCTTTTTCCTGAGGAGGAAGCAGTGGCAGAAAAAATGTGTGATGAACTGACGATAATCCCCATTCTCCATCTCCCTGAATCACTGAGAGAGAGGAGATAGAGAACCAGGAATGAAGTTGATACCAAGGAGGGAGGGGTAGGAGGAAGGTGTTTTTAAGATTTGTTTTACTTCTCATTATCCTGCTCTGATTTTGATTGGCAATAAACTCAGCTAATTTCCCTGAGTTTTGCCTGTGACAGTAACTGGTGAGTGATGTCTCCCGGTCTTCATCCCAATTCACGAGCCATTTGTTATATTTTCTCTCCCTTACCCAGTTCAGAGGGGGGTGCCAGTGCAGCTTTGGTGGGTGCCTGGCCTCCAGCAAAGGTCAAACCACCACAGCAGTGTTAATTATGCTGGGAAGATCATAAAAAGAATGGACAAGAGCTACATTTTATCCATGGCCCAGGTAGAAGCCCTGTGATCTATTTCAGATATGCTGAGCAGAGACACAAAAGACAAAAAGAGGAAGCAGGGCAGTATCAAGTCCTATTTTTGAGCGGTAACTGTAACATCATAGTTTATCCTTTCATCTCCACAGATCTTGAAATGATCTTATCAGCTGAACAGACAATAGCATCCCCAAATCCATATGTGCATCTAACAGGAGTAGCACTTTAGTAGCGTGTAAAAAAACCTCAAGAACAAAGGAAGCTTCACCTCAGAGCTGTTGCAAAAACGTTTTTCCGTACAGAATAACACAGGCTCTTCGATGTGCTAGCAAAGGACATTTAGAACCTATCAGTACCAGTGAGCACACAGGATACTAAAAGGGGCCATTTTGAGAACGCCTGCACAAACCTGACAGAAAGAAAAATGACCTATTCTGAAAAATAGGTCTGTATTTATCTTTGTCTCCCACAGTAGGCATACAAAATGGAAGGCATTTAGTGTCTTTCAGGAGTGCCATCCCTCTTATCAAAAGGCTGCAAAATCGGCCAGATTAAACTTTTACCTGTTTCAGCAGGAATGTTGCCTGTGCAAGGAAGTTGGGACCAAGTCTTACAGTCTAATCAGCTTTCCTTCTGTTTCTGTAAAAGACCTCTTCGACATACACAGAGGGAAGGTAAAGGCATTCAAACTGCTAAAGACTGTGCAAAGCAGAAGCTTTGGACTGTCATTTGAAGGTCAGTCTCCAACACACAGTATTTATTTTCCTATTGTCAAACAACCTGACTAGAAAGGACTTTTAACAGAATATGTTAGTTAATTGAATCTGGAACATTAATAGGTTTTTCACAACACTGTAGCCTTTTTCTATGAAAAGCAATGAAAAAATGGTTCTATTTAAAAGTGGTAATAGCTGTAGTCTTTGAACATATGCTTAATGAATAAATCTGTTAGGAAAAAAGCCTTGTGTGTATTGGAGGGGGGTAGTATGTTTGTTCTCACTTAAAGCGTGCCATGATGGCAATCATCAACAGCAAATGGCATCTATTGTTGGGACTAAAAAAAATTCATTTGGCCATTTACTATCAGGTGAAATTGCTCTTTTCTTTTAAATAACACATTCTTTTAGCTAAGCAGCTGAGTTGAAAATAAAGCAATAGCAGATCCATGTCATTAAGGACACCTGAAAAGCTCTTTGGTAGGTGCAAAGAGCTGCAACACAGTAATATCCAGGCGGCCTGCTGCCACAGCATGGGGTGCAGCACACAGAAAGCCAACAGCCTACAGGGAAGAGGTATTCAGATCCCATGGGGAGAACAGCCTAACAACCCAGTGCTACCACATATTGCAGCGGTGGGTGTGATCCCAAGGATGAAATTACATAGGATACAGCACAACACAGAGCTGGAGCAGAATAGACTCTGTAAAGCTTAGATGACAACCAGAAACCTGTGATGAATAAAACACATGAGAACAAACTCAACCTACTGCCTTGCCATTTGCATGAGCAGGTAGATAAATCTAATAAGCTGGTAGATTTGTTTGTGAAATTAAAATGCCAATTCCATACACTGGGAAGTGTGAAAAATATCCACAGTCAAGCCAGAGCTGGCTGGGTATTTTTAAAGGAAGCTTGACAGATGTTGTGAAAATGTACTGCAAAAGAGTCAAACCTGTCAGTATTTACTCAACTCTTCTGTTGAAGAACTCCATGTTCCTCTCATGGAGTGCCTGAATCTCTCCTTTCTCCACTTAAACTGAGAGTTTAAACTCCTCGGTTCCACTCTGAATGCTCCAAAGGAAGATTCACAGAGGCAGATTCCCCTTCCTGTTGTTTCCTTCAGTAACATGCTTGACTATGACTCTCTTTTGGCAACCCAGGCAGATCTCAGTTGGAAGGCTCATTTTGTGGTGAAAAAGCCATGGGGAAATCCCAAGTTGGAGTCAACAAAATCTCCTGGTGCAACACACTGCAGTTGGAAATCTAACAAATCTGATGGGTGACACCATACCATGATCACCTCTTCTTTGACAGCTCTTCTCAGGTAGCAGGTCTGGGAGACTGCTTCAGCCAAGCACGAGCCAATGCCTGCTCTCCATCAGTTTTTTTTTAACTTCTCAATCCTTGCAGTCCCTCCTCTCTCCTTTTAGGGTTTTCCTTGTGAAGATGCAGAGCAGTCCCAGGTGAACAAAGATCAGAGACCATGTGTAGTTGGAAAGAGATAAGAAGATTCACAAACAAAGCAAGTCTTGGGTTCCCAAGACTTCTTTTCCAAGACGGAACGGCGATACAATGAAGAAAATCTTCCACCATTAAAACCTCTAATTCTTGAGGTTGGTATTCCACAACTACTCACCTCTTAATGCTATCCTCACTGAAATACTTTGTTTGTTGAGGTTTCTTGCATTTCCCCATGGTGATGTCACCAGCAGGTGTAAGGAAAGCATGAAACCTCAGTCAGCAGACTAGTAAGGCAGAGGTCAAGAAACCATGATTTCCAGAAACAGCAGAGGTTTGAGATACAGTCACAGCATCAGACTTCCAAAGGGTGGTTTGCTTCAGCTGAAATAAGTTTATGAAACTGTTGCACGTGGACCACGTGACGCGTGGTTCAGCAAGGTTCTGGTCTCAAAAATGACTAGTTGTCTTACGTGGCTGATTTTCAGCTAATTTCAGCTATGATATTGGTTTTTCCATTAATTAATCAGTTAGTCCACCAAACCAAACAGTGACCATGAGGAGTGCATATAACTCAGTATGTAACAACGTGCCCAGTTCAAAATACTGCACTGTTTTGGATCTCACACCCCTGAAACAGGCTCTTCAGTATTTTTGACTTATAAAATGTGTGTTCTGTGGCATTAAACTGCATCTTACAAAACCACTCATCAGTTAAGCTAGACAATGAACTAACAGTAACAAGCAGAGAATGGAGAAGATAAAATACAGATGACAAAAGAAGGTGTGTGTTTGGGAATAATGGAAAGGAGAATATCTGATAAAAGACGAAAGAAGGAAAATAAATACAAGGCCATAGAAGAGAAGCCCACAGGAGGAGGAGGAGTGTGAAAAGCCTGACAGAAGGACTGAGTGGAGACTAAAAACAGCATCTGGCAGTAGCTCAAATCAAACAAGGTAGCATATGCAAGAAGTACAGCACACTGAAAACTTCCTTCCTCTTGGGTATTAAATAACCTCAGAATTAAGACAGAGAGTCTTCCCTCCCTCTCCTCCAAAATATCTTGCTCTAAACTCTGAAACAGAAAAAAAATCTAGTTAAACTTTTTGGTGATTGCCATTTTCCAATTACAACTGTGAGCTCTTACTGAAAATTTTCAGACAGAAAGCTGCAGAAATCAGACATGGATTTTGACTCATTTTTCTAGTGGGAAACATGATGGTGGGTATCTCATGCCTAACAGACTTAAGGCATCAAGAATCCAGGTTTTCAAAAGGTCTAGGAAAATTTTCAAAAGCTCCAATCCCCATAGATAGAGCACTAGTTCTGCTGAAATACCTCTAACTGTTGTTCAAAAGATGGGCCTAAGTTTCATTTTCAAAGGCAGCTTAAAAATATGGATTACATTTCACACTGACAGTGAGACAATACTGCACAGTTGTTTTTGAAACTGAGACTGACATGGTTTTCAAACTGCTGCCTACCATGTGCTTTTGCTTCCTTTAATTTTGTCTGTGAACACAGCACACAAAGGCGTCCGTTGTCACTCACAATTAAGAAAATACAGGTACAGTTGTGAGAACATCAAATACTACAAACTGGGCAGTGTGAGGACAGCCCAGCCTTCCAAATCTTACACTGCAAGTGATGTTCATGGCATTTGCACCTGCACAAAACCTGAGAAAGTCCCACATGGGGAAGGGTTACAGTGCTGGCCAGGGCCTAATAGAGTTTCAATTCTGTCAGCTCTCACAGGGGTGGAACACGGCCTCGCAGGTAGACATGCCAAGCCAAGCAATGCAACTTCAGGGAATATCCGCCCACGCCCCACCTGTTTCCTGTCATGGTGCATAGGCTGCCACATCTACATCTGACTGCACAGCAGGAACAAACTACAACCACAGTCCTTCACCCCGTGACCATCTGGAGCAGGGCTGTAACTGGAGTTTGCTGTTGGTCTCCTCGGGTCCATATGCCCATATTTCCTTCACTAGAACACAGGAAAACAAAGACAAAAAGTTGATGCCATCCAAAGAACAAAGAACACGGAGTCAAATTAACCTTCTGTGACAGTCCCTATTGCTGAAGAACAAGCTTAAAAGGCAGGAGCTACACAGAGAGAGGCTTGAGGAACAAGGGGAGAACTGTCCTAATATGAACGGTGAAAGGAGGATTGACACAACAGCCCTGAATAATCCTTGGAGGGGAGCGACAGCCCGGAGATAGTATTTTGCTGCCTGTGTAGTAGTGGAGACACAGTAGAATGTACTTTTACCGTGGACTTAGGATCCCAATCTCCATAAGGACTGACAGAAACTGTTTTAAAAACCCCAAACTCTGTGATCTACCTTTGAAATACAGCTGCCTACCTGCTAGAGGTCCTGAACCTTACCATATTAAGTACGCCCCAATGTCCTGTCCGTATACGCTCAAGATTCTCTATACATCTTTAAACTTTCCAAGTGACTTAATTCTTGTATTAAGGTTTAAAGACCAAAACCCAGGAACATATCAGCAAATGATTCTTCTGTCTTTTCATGCAGTAGGCCTGAAAGGTATCCAAAAATTCCAACTTTCACTGAACTTCAACGAAAAGCAAACAATCGATTCTTTTAAATGCTGGATGAAATCCCAGTGTGAATAACAAAGTAATAGCCTGGGTATTCACCAGTAAGATATCCTTGACATTGTGACTGCTATGCTGGGCTAAGGGAGCTGGCAGAGGAGTAAACACATCAGGGGACACCATCAACAGGGTCAAGCCTTTAAACCACAAATGCCAATTTACCAATTACCTTTACTGAGTGTGAAGCAAGATAACCATTTTATGCACAGCACAGAAGGAGAATGAAGAGCATCAAGTCAACTCGCCACCTGTCTAGCTTGAGAAAGGATCAAATGTAAGAAGAATTAACCAAAAAAAACCTCAAAACCTAAGAACTTATCCAGCCTTTCATAAAGATATGATAATACTGAAAGAAACTACTAAAACTGTACTAAACCAATAAGGACCATAGAACTAAAACTGGCACATGATAATTTACCAAACAGACGCTAGTCAAAATGAATAGACTGATTTTTAATTTAACTCCTTATTGAAATCAGGGTCCCCGATTATGTACCTTGGCACTGCAAACTGCCTCATCCTCATCATCTCTCTTATTCTTAAACGCCATTAAGAGATGAACCAAGATTTTAATCAGTTTAATTTTCTACCGTGTTTTGTGTACACACTGCAGAATAAACTTGCTTTAACAAAGATTTAACTGAAAGGCTTCAACTTCAAACTGTCAACCCGAGTGCACACTCCTTCAAAAATAGCATGTTAATTTTGCTCATCCCCACAGACTCATGTGACCTCTTTTATCTGTACCCTGTTTTCCACCCGCACAAGAGCAGCTCGTGGCTCTGCGGTGCAGCTACAGCAAAACTTTTCAAGTCTCCAGAAACACCATTCAGTTTCATCTCACTCCCTGTGTTTTTTGCTTCATGAACTGTGTTGGACGCGAGCATGTGAACATGAGGCAGTTCTGTGGAATAAATAGTCTTCTGGTTACTTAAAATGACCATTTTTCAACCTAGTCTATCATTTTATGGTTTCACCATCCCTATTAATTGGCTGGCATAAACATATCTTAACAGTTTCCCAAGGAACCTTTCAGAATTTGAATTTGCCCTCCAACTTACCCTAATCAAGCCATGCCTTAGAAGTTTTTCATTAGCTCCTATGCCCTGCAATGAAAGCAGTATTTTCTTTCCATGAATGTTATTGATTGCTCAACTTCAGCACTACAACACTGAAGACCTTTGGCCATGTTCTACATAGCATTTTATGCAATACTGAAGTTTATTACTGTCTTTGTGACAGCTGAACAGAATGATACCCTTTTCCTTGCCGATTTCAAACACTGACTAGTCTACAGTCCTATGCCAATTCCTGGAAAATGACTTTTACTTCAAACTTTTATTGGAGCATCTTCCATCAGATTAAAGACATGGATTTGAATTTTAGACACCTGAGCCTTTCCTGAAATTATCATCATTGATACTTTCTAAGTGCCTTTGCCTCTTGTGCCACAACCAGTCTGTTCAGTCACCTCAGACTGAAGCCTTTCCAGGGTACTCTTCAGCAAGTACATTTGCCAGGGGTAGCCTACAGACACAGAATTTCTTCCAGTGTACTTTAGCAATGCTTCCATGGTGGCTCTACCAAGTTAACATGAAGGCAAGTGCATGACCTTCAGCTCACATTCAGTTGGAAAGTTTTAGCAGTCTTTTTGTTGGAACTATTCCACTTTGATGTCACATGATAAATGATTGTCGATCTTTTCTTTCTCCCCTCCCACACCAGGTTTTTCCAGGCTAAGCTTTTCTGCAAGGCAGAACTACCCACGCCTTATTCTGCAATAAAAACAAAACTGCTTGAAAAACTTCCCTTTGCATTGCCCACATATAAAGTGTAAGCCAGGAATCACTGCTGGATTAAAGATCTTTTCGATGAACAACCTGCAGGCTCTGTGCACGAACACTGGGTATTTCAGCCTCGAGATGAGAGAAGGGCAGTGTCAAAGCCTAAGCAAAGACACAACAGGAAGAAGTGAAGTCCCTTATAAACCAGGAGTGGAAAAATAATGATAAATAGATAAAGAAATAAATAAATAAATAGCATTATTCTACCAGAACCATTCACAGATTTGCCCTCCAAAAGCAGCCATATTGGTGGATAGGAAATAGTGAAATGTGAAAGATCTCTGAATATACTCAGCAGCCCTAAGAATCATATACTGGATTTATAGCGCATACATCTTTTCTTTTTAGCTATCCAGCTAAAAACAGAGGGGGTGTGGTGTCTGTGTTGGTGGGTGGAACAAATTTACTTTAAGTCCATACTTTTAACTACGTTTTACTACAAATTTCAGTGAGATGATCAATCTGATAAACGTGATTTCTGAATTCATTATTTTGTATAACCAGCAGAATGGTGCTTATGTCTTGCTTTGAAATCAATATAGTCTATGACTATAACGGTCAGATAACATGAAATATCATCCTTTTACTTATGCCAAACTATCAAGAATAAGTGCTTTGAGGCAAAATGAGTGTTTGTCATTTAATGCATGTTTGTACATGTCCTAACATAATGAGGCTTGCAATTATTTGGCACAATTACTCACTATCTCAATAAAAAATTAAATAACAATAATGTTTCATGGCCTAGGTTTAACACTGGCTTCAAAGGATCTGGACAAGGTTGTAAAAAACACCAAAATATGTAACACTAACATGACCCTCTGATCTTACAGAAAAGACAGCACCTCCTTTCTGCCATCAAATGAGTGGCAGACACCGATTTTCAGTTGTCCAAAGCTGACTGCTTATATCTAATTTGCAAAGAAGATAGGAATGCCCAGAAAAAATAACTCTACGTTACCTGAAGTTTTTCAGAATTCTTACATAAATAAGATTAGAGCTCATAAAGGGCTTTTTAGCAGTAAATTATACAGCATGTGGAATGAACTCCTTCACCTCACAGCTTATTTGCATACAGAACATGTTTTTGCCCTTCAAACACCCCCTAATAAAGGTTTTCAGCATCATCTGGGCCTCCTTTGCAGTATGGAGTTGATACCAAAGGCCCACCCACATCAGGTGAACTGGCTTCTCCAGCATAAAAACAACCACAAACTGCAACAGTCTGCAAGAAGGTACCAAAGGCCAGTCCAGTGCAGCATTAACTGCAGCCAGTAAATAAATCTGGTAACCAGTAAAAACAAAAAAGGTTTATCTACACTGGATGCAGGATTCAAAGCCCTAGTTGCTCTAAGAGCCCTCACTGTGCAGACAGGAAACACCTTCCTGTAAGAGAATATGTTTAGAAACAAGTCCAGAATGGCTTGAAAACACCCACTTCCTTGATGATTAAACAAAACTAATTCACTTACTGTTTACCACAAATCAATTAAAAAGAAAAAACCGCTTGAGACAGCTATGGACTGGATTTGAAAGGACTTCCTAAGGAGTTTTTAGGAGACAAAGGCTCAATCCTTCAGGCTTCCTTAGAAATCCAAGCTAGAAATAATTTCATAGAAATCAAGCAGGCAATAGAGGTAAAACAGACTCTGAATGATGTGAGAACCACAACTAGATTAAAATACATACTCCACCATGAAAAGATCTGGCAAAAACTACCTGCCATGCTCACTGGGCTTTGCAAAATACTTAAAACCTGAAAATTAGGACGAGTTCTGAAAGAGCGTATGGAGGTATTTTCCATCTGTACTGAAGTGACAGTATGATATCTCTCATCTTCCTTGTCTTACTTACCATCTGACTTGCACTCAGTCCTTTCAGTCACATAGTAACTTGGTTCCAATGCCTGCTCCAGGACAGATGGTCCTCTGGGATTATCATTTACGTCCTTCATGCACTAGAATCCTGAAAAATAAGGGAAAAATCTAAGCTTTAACACTATCGGATGTCTAAGAACCATTCAGGGCTTTTACACCTAATTCTTCTTGACAAAAAATTCTAAAAGACCGCCATGAGCTGTTCAGCCATAAAGGAAGTGTCAACCCACTGATGTGTGGGGCGAGGTGAAACGTGGAAAGGAGATGAAGTATATTGCCATATTATTATTATTGATGAACTTGCTATTGCTTATTGCCTGCATAAAGGAACTGGAATCTATCAGAAGTCTTCCAGGTATCTGAATGGTTTGTACCATAAAATCTCTTCATATTTAAGGAAAAGGAGGCGATCGCTAAACTAAGTTCCCTTAGGAGCCATCTGCATCATATGGAAAAAGCCTTCAGCTGAAATCATAATGCCCTTTTCACTAAAATCTCAGAGAGGGCTTAAATGTCTGAGTACAAGACAAAACCCCTTATTTTTGAAGGGCTGTTGAATGTGTCATATCTATCACACAGTGGGGCTAACTGAACACATAATTTGGGAACAGTCCCTCATAACCTTAGAGACCATGTACCCAACATGCCACTCAAAGCATGGCAAAAACTTGGGCAAAGAGGGTCTTGTGGGCACGTAGAAAGAAATTCACCCCTAACGAACTGCAAGGACCTTTTCCTCCTTCACACATTCAGCTAAGAGAGAGGCCAGAAATGCCCTTTTCGTCCAGATTATAAAGTGCTCTGCCTTCACGTCTTACGTGATTTGTCATCTACTTCTAAAGGATCTTGCACTGTGAACACCAGGCCAGTTTATTCACAGTATCCTCCAAAGTCCACAGAGACAGAAACAACTCTTTCTATTGGTGCCAGTACTCTGTGCCTCACAAACCCAATCAAGAAGTCTCCTGAAGAACAAGAGTATATATAAAAGGCTAAACTCTGAAAGTGCCCTTTCCTACAGAGGTACTGTTGAAATCCTTTGACTAGAAACAGATTTAATTCTTAACTGGCCAATAAATCCAAGACTATTTCGATAGCCAGACTTCACCTCCGACACTGGGACATGAGGATATCACTGCATAGAGAGAAGCACATTCACATGTTAAAGAAAAACATATTTAAAAGCAAATCCAGGATACAAGAAGACAGCATCCAGGTAAAAGCAAAACAGCAGAGTCATGTTTGAGGCACGCCTCAAAAAATCACCTGATCCAAAATAGCACATCTTAGCACTAAACAATCATCTGCTACCCAGGACAAGGGATTACTAAGGGATGAAACTGGCTGTAAAGGCCTGGATACATGCTGTCTCCTTCACTTGTAGTAATACAAACATAGTATGTAAGTCCAAGAATAAGAATTACTGTCTGTGTACACAGTGTGTCTCAAAACGTAATCCAAAAGTTATTCCTAAAACCAGAAAAAATAAGAATAAGTCATACAGATGGTATTTATACTTTTATAGCCACTTAGAAACACCTCTCCCTCCTTCCCAGGAAAATATGACAACCAATTATTTTCAGCCAAATGTTTTTATTAAGTTTGTTTTCTGATGTGATTTCTTCAGTCCAAGCTCAAAACCAGAAAAGATGTCTCACAGACAAGTCCCAAAGGAAGTCAACCTTCTTTTACAGAAGAGGTGCTACTCAAAACAACTAAAAAGCACCATAAAAAGATGGTGTGGATAGCTCTGAGTCTACCCTCAGCACCCCCACTGCCCCTCAAACTTGTCAGTGACATCATTGCCAGTTGTGTGCAACAGCTCCCGAGAAACAGGCTTTGCAATGCACTCATGTCACTCCAGCAGAACGGCCATGAGGTGCAGAACCAAGGAGTAGCTGGATTTCACAAGGGATTGCCACAGGATAAAAGGAATTGGTGTCTTTTGGCTCACTACTGAAGGTCAAATTACATCCCCAAACTGCGCCAAGTGATCTAATAAAGGATGTTACACCTCTCTATACAGCACTTCTTGTCTTTACACAAAGGGCTCTGGTATCTGAACAGGTTGCCCCAGCATTAAAGGTTATTACTTCTGCTAAGTGGAAATGTAATTAACTCTGCATGCCCTCAGTCCAACACAAGCAGAAGACAAGAGCTAAAATTCAAGCCAGAAGTGGTTCGTGCTTTTGAAAAAGTAGACTAAGAATGTTTGCATACAGTTACCGTGGTTCAGCTGACACGAGGTAACCTGATCACACCTAGATTTTAGCACAGAGATGTTTACAATGACAGTAGCCCCAAATGCTTTCTTTGACCTGCCTTAGTGCCTGCAGTTCATCACAATATTCAAATGCTGGTATAAAACTGTTTTCTTTACACAAAGTGTGCAAAGAACGTGGTATCACAACTTTTCCAGAAAGGCCAAACAAATAAGAATTACTTTTGAAGCTCTATACTCTTCTATAAAGAGTGAGTGGCCTGTTCTTAAACTATGTTCTACTGTCATAGTCTGCATGCAGTGCAGATGCTTTGCCAGACTCCACACTTAATTCAGTTCTTTACGCTGCCTCCAAACTCAAGCATTGGTTCCTCGGCTTCCTCTTTCCCCATCATGTAATTTCGGACAGGTGTAGTTTTACACTGTTGAAAGAAATACCCATCTACTGCCTAGTATGTCCCATCTTTCTGTCTCTCCAACAGCAGATATGTTTCAAACAAAAATACCACCGAAGCAAGACAGGAATCTCTCCTGCCTCTGAAAATGCATAAAGGCTTATTCTCAATTAACTTACACCTTGCAGTTACTATCAGTGCAAAACTGATGTGAAAACAATGCTGAGATTTGGCAGCTTCTTACACCTACTATACACTGATGCAGAAGACATAATTCCATCTGCCCTTGACTACGAGGAAAACCTTCAAGGCCAAGTACAGAAAGCAACTAACGTTAAACAATAAAGGCAATACAACTGCATGACCTCCCTTTCAAAGCTCTGGTGTGTCCTTTGTTATTCTGACACAAGCAGCTAAAACCAGTTACAGGGGCACTCACTCGTGCAAAAGTGCCAGCAAAACCAGGCTCCAAGTTAAGAGAAGATTTCAGCACCTAATTTTGAGCTGTGTGAAACCCCTAGAGGATGTGCCACAGAGGACTGAGAAGCAATTGCCAGATTTCTGGTAGCAAATACTCAGAAGCACATTCAGACTACTTCATGGAAGCAAGAATGACTTTATCTTGTGCTTTGTATGAGGAAAATCCCACCTTTTTAAGCCATCAAGGTAATTTTTCCTGAAACAATGACATGGTCTGCCCAGATACAAGCAAAAAATTGTACACGCAATTATCTGTATACATACCCTGGCAGTGACAGGGTAACAAAGCAGGTTAAATTGCAGGGGCATCATCACAGAACAGTAATGCAATTACAGAGGATGGAACACAAAATGATAAAATGGTTTATGGCTACTGTTCATTTTTTCCCACTTCTGGGAAGGACATAGCATCTATTCCAAAGGACACATCATCCAGGCAATCTGTAATGATGCTGCAAGATGCTCCTTCACTCCATCTACAATCCCCAATCAGACAAGACTATTTGCCCAAAATGAGACTACATGGAGCCACACACTCTCCTTTTGTCCTTACATTCCCTTTTCTCCCTCTTGAGAATGGACAAACTGGAAGACAGGGCTAAGACTCCAGGGGCAGAGGAAGAGAAACACACAGTTAAAATGAAGTTTGCACATAAGTGGCTTCTGTCTTGGGATCTGAAGACCAAGTTTAATTAACCACCTGGGTGAAAGCACAGTTTATATAATGCACACTATCTGTGGACTGCCATCCCAGTCATTCCACACAACCCCTTCTAACTGCTAGTCCACATAAGAGCAATTTTTACTGGCAAAACCAGCGTAACTGGGATGAGGAATCTGGATGCCAACTTGGAGAGAGATCATGAAAGAAGAAACAGGTGTTTAAAATAGAATAAACAGAGACCAATCCATATTACACAGGCTACTGAGTAGCTCTGTAAGGGAAACAGGGCTTTGTTCCTTCTGCAACTCCAAAATTAGTTTGTCGTCAGACATTTACTCAGTGCTAAATAGATACTGACAGATTCTGCCACTGTCCATGAGAGCGCGTCCTGGAAAACATCTGAGGACTTCAGCTCTTCTCTGCCTGTAGTCTGGAAGTCTGCTTTCTGCAATACTGTATACTTATGAGATGTCAGTAATAAGCATGATAAACTTGAATAAATTTTAGTTCTGGGAACAACAGAGCTGCTCATGGAATACTGGAGCATCTGGTTGTGAGGCCACAGAACTGTAACTCGGTAGTTTGAGAGTCTGTCTTTGGTGTCCTGTTTCTCCATTTTTTTAAGTTTCAGCTCAGGAGACTGTCTGCCATTCTGTGGTTGTAGAGTTCTTAGCTCAGAACGTCCTTAATATTTCTTGGGGGATTTAAATAAGTCCACCTCCAAACCATCAACAGTTGAGGTTCACTTTGTGTTGCATTTAGCATGATCTAACCTTACACTGCTGCAGAAGGAGTGGGGTTTGTTTCATCCCATTCAGTTTCCTCTACTGCATCCTATCCCCCTGTCTTAGCTATCTATGCAGCAACAAGGCTGCTGCTTCAGCTTGCAGAATTGAGAGAAAACTAATTACTTGGGTGGGGTGTGGATTAGCCATCACTGGGGGAATGAAAAGGGGACCCTCTTCAGTGGAAGCTCACTGTTAGATTAAATGCTAAAGTGAACTGCACTCTGCTTACAGGGATGTACAGGACTTCCCTGGGGGTTCAGCTCATTGTACATCCACATGTACATTGTAAAACTAAGGCTAAGCAAGTATCAAATGAAATTCAACTCCTTTTGTTACAGCATAATGGTTTTTGTGAACACCTCCCACCAGTTTTACCCAAAAAAGAGTGATCAAAATTCAATCAGGGCAAAAATATTAATAAAAATTAAATACAAACCCAAACATTAAATATAAAACTTTAAAACAATATTCCCACGGGAAAAAAAATTCTCCCTTTCTTTAAAAAGCTATTTTCTAGCCACTAAATAAAGGTAAACTCTGAAAATTACACATATGCTGACATGCACAGCCATCCTAGAGAGCATTTATAGCAGTTACTTGAAATTCTGATGTCACTCACAACAGATATTTCAGCTGGTAGTTCTAAAAACTTGATCGTATATTGAAAGCTATGACCAATATTGTTTTCTGTGCATAGAGATAAACATCCTGCTCAAAGACCCGAACTCCTATTTAAAAACAAAACCAAACATTAAGAATAAAAAGCAGCCGGTATGGTTCTGAGACACATATGTGGCTGCATCGCATATTCCCTGCCTACACTGGCAGTGTGGGAGCTGTTAGTCATCTAATGCGCATATTTGCTTGGCACGATGCCTTTACTTTCGCATGCGGGCGAGAAAGATGATCACCCATTTATTGTATCCTTACATCTTCAGTGTGTGTTCATCAGTCGGCACGACCAGGCCCTCCCAGTTCAAACTGCAGGCAGACCAGTTCAAAGTGAAGCCCAGGGTCTGGGAGGTTGGTAAGCACATTTGTAAAGAAAAGGGCAACTTTTAAATGCATGCTGCTGAGACGCATTCTCTGTTGGGACCTAACAACATGTTTATTTAAGAATAACGACCTTTTATTAAATAGAAGCCTAATTTAGTTTTGCTTTCAACCCTGGCATAGATCCTTTTACTGTTTTCAAGGGCATTAGAGGTTCTCAAGTTGGTTTGCTTTAACTGTCCTGCTCTGCCTCCGTTCTGGAGGGGTCTGGAACAGCACCTAAATTTAGTTTTCAAGTAAGGCTGCCATAAAACTTCATCGCCCAGACTACAGTAGGATCAGACACGCCCCACCCTTTTGGCATCCCAATTTCATTTAAGCCATAAAAAACACATACAAGAAAGCTTTTTAGTATAATGTTGATGGTGTAATCTGAAGAGTAAGAGTGTCTCAATGTTGTCACACTTTGAAGGAATAGCTCTGGGCATTTCCCTCCCGATGTCCTTGAATACCGCAAACTGGTATTTTACCATGAGATACTTATGTTACAACCTCTTTTGTATAGAATTAACAAAGCACCAAAGCAACTGCTTTCTGACATGTAAGGAAAAAGTGTTTTGAGTGGAGGTAGCTCAATGCCATCGCTTGGATATCTCAGTGGCGAAACCACTTCACACTGACTACTGCACTTACGCCAAGGAGAAGTCTCACACTGCTCCACTCCACTGCAGAAACTGGCAAGGCCAGCCTTCAAAGCTAATCTGGGACTACCTTGCAGGACCTCTCTAAACCCCTTGCTTATTCTAATTGCCTTCAGCAATACAGGCTGCCATGTCCCCACTAGTTTTGACCCAAATGTGCACAAGTTTAGATTCCCGAGGACTGCAGTGTACCGCAGTTACTTTGCCGGTGTAATGTCTGCTGACTGCACTCAGTGTTCGTATCCAGCTGAAAGGAACAGCTTTTGACAAGCAGGAGTTCAGAACAGGTAAGATCTGATCTGATCTAGTGGAGCTCTGTCTTTAAATTTGATGACAGTAAGACAGAAGAAATATGTGGGAAGCATCCACAATAATCAACCATCTCAAGTTAATTAGCAATTAATTTAGTGAGCTACTAAAGTCTAGTAAAGATGAATCCTGGGAGATTCTGGTCACAGTTTCCCTGATGTAAATCTAGATTAACTCCTAGAGAGCACATCAATCTCCATGACAGTTACTTCAGATTTACACCCAGCTACTCTGAATTTGTGCACTTGTTTTCACAGCCGTGTGGGAGATCTGTCTCAACACAAATCAGCTCTGCTCTCATGCAGATTCTGCAAGGTACACAGAGTTACAGTTCTGTAAAAATCCAACCTTGGTGAAACGGGGAAATTAAATTCTCCACTGATGAAACCTAAGCCTCCCACATAACAGACAAAAACTCTGCTACAGAGCCTGCCACTACAAGTGGTCACAATAGCTTCCTTAGTTCTCAGTCTTCATGCAGTAGGGATAATTCCCTCTCGCTGGATTTCACAAAGCTCAACAGCAAGCATCAAAATTACCACATTCTTTTGCCTAGGACTCCTAAGAGTGTTAAGAATACCAGATCCACAGAGTCAGATTTGAGTCCAGCCTTACAACCCCAGCAAAATCCACACACTCTTTCAAGGTCATCTTTCTAAGAGGCCACAGAGAGAATAAACACTTTCTGGCCATTAGCACTGACGCTTGTGATGCAGACTGCAGTTGCATCAGAGAAATTTGATATGAAAACGGGATACTGTCCAGCCACATGGCCTGTCACTCTTTTACCAGTTTTACTCAGTTCTGCATCCACCTCTCTGCACAGCCACAACTTTCCCCTTTCTTTATCCATAAGTTAACCACTGATATAATGCCCCTTCCCACCCACACGAATCTCAGTCCTAGTGATGAGAAGCCCTGGTCTTGGAATTCTAAGCGGATTCACAGGAGGTGTACGCCTGCCTGTGTGCTTCCAGGTGAGCCAGAACACAGATCACAAAATTAACAAAGAGCAGAGATGCATCACAGGCAACATACAAATGCAGGTACTTGAACCTGAATTCAGCATATGTCCAGAGAGCTTCTCAAATGGTTTGTGGAAATACGAAGAGATACTTAGAGGCACTTTTGCTAGATGGTTTAAGATCACATTAAGAACAAACTCATTCACGTGGGGATTTCACTGCCTTAAAAGGGACAGTTGTTTTTAGGGTGAAGCATTTTAAATGATCCACTAACTCATTTACTCTCTCTTAAAAAAACAACAACAAAAAAAGATTTGTATAAGCAATATTGGTTCTCACATAAGCATTTAAATGAAGTGACTGGAAAGTATCTGACAAGAAACAAGCTGAAAACAAAATGGTAATTTTGGAGGGGGTTGATCTTATAAAAACTGATATTTTATCTAAGCAATTCTACAAAAAATAATTTCTTCTACACAAGCCACTTTGGGTCTTACAGCTGGAGCTCCCCAAAACTATGTAACATCTACGAATTTGCCTACAGATACCAGTTATGTCACAGTATAAAAGGATGACTATTTAAACAGTAACTATTCCAGATTGACTGCATCCATACATGAAGTTATTTAGAAAGTTATTGCACAAAAATGCTTTATGGACAGCGTTTAAGTAGTGCAGAATATTGTAGCATGCCACAATTAATAACAATTCAACACTTTAATGTGACGAAGCAAAATAATGTCCCCTCCAGATGCACCAGGAACTAAGGAAATCCCACAGCACCCTACAATTCTTATCTCAACCTCCATAAAATTACTGGGAAGAAATAAAGCTAGAATTACACACAAGTCTCAGGTGCTTTTTCTGAACTTAACCGAACTTCACCAGTAGGTGAGATAGGAATTCGACTGGTTACTGATGTCTGGGCATAAATATCCTGCTTAATTTCTAGAAGAGTAAGTGGACTCAAAGAAATCTTTCTTTGTACTATTTCTCAAAGTTCGCACCAGCTGACTCATCCTCCTGCCTAAAGTACAGCATGAAAGCAAAGCAAAGCAAAGCAAAACAGAATCTCTCAAATTATCAGAACCAAAATTGCTTTCTATAGTAGCAGGAGATAGACTAAAAACAAAATTGGATGCCAATTCACAAACTGCCATTAAATTTCCAGGAAGCCAATCCACCAAGGAATATACTGCACCCTAGAGAGTCCTTAATGAATAGTGACACATTTGCAATAGGCTAGTTAAGGTTTTGCCAGCATTTAGGTTTTAAATCCCTCATATGTTAGCAAAACAAACCGGGAACTTACGGAAAAATTATATACAGGGTTCCAGTCCAGGAAGAGAGACTCTGGGAGGGAGGTGGAGAGAAAGTGTTAGTACCGCAGTAGAGTGGATTTTGTGTTTTAATTTTTAAAACAAAAAAATAAATCAAAATTTGAAAAAAAGGAGAAGCTTTGAACCATTGCAAGTTCCAAAAGCAGAGAACATTTAAGAACAAAGGCAGGCATTTAAGGCTGAATCCTGCAGGTAGTAAGTGCCCTTGAGTCTAATCTCAGTGGGACACGAGTTGATGGCATCCCTCCAAAGAATGAGGGATTCCCAGTGTCTGAGTACACATTTACATCCATGGGTCTTAAAGCACAAAGCTGGTTCTGTGGTCTGGATCACCGTCCATCTATACTTTCTCTGTTATTCTTGGATTAAAGAGCTTGATCTTTCTTCCATCACAGGGCTGATGATGTTTACAGTCCAGGGCCTGGAAGATAAGCCCTATAAACTTGCAAACATGATGAAATATACAGTACATATAAGAGCTTTATGCACTGAATATAATTTGCATTAGATGGAGCATTACTCTCCCCTTGATGTTTATATGTGGAGTATTTCATGGTATCTTGGCATTGTTTTTTTAACTAGAAGCTATATAGCATCTAATTTGGAGCCCCTACAGCTTCCAACCCCGTCAGCTGGAACAGACTGCACGCTTCTGACTTCCAGTTCTCGGAAATGGATTGCAATAGTGCAGAGGGGAAGCAGCATCAGACATTGTTAAGAGAATGGACAGAGCAGACAGAGGCACTTCACAACCATCCAAATCCGCATTAAATCGTCTCAGTACTCAGGTAAGGCCAGTGGGGTTAAAAGTAAGGATGGTAAGCTCAAAGTCAAACCAGTAAGTGCTTTCAGTACCAAATGGAGGTGCATCAGCTGACTGCCTCCATCCTTCACTGTCCTAAGTGCTTCTAAATGTCCTGTATCCTTCAAGACTCCTGGTACCTTCACAGCTGTGCACATGTACCCAAGAACTGCCTGCAGAATGCCTCAGGCCTCGGCTGCAGCCAGGTCTGTCCCACTTGTGAACCACAGCCCCAACAGTGGGGCATGCAGGGGACCCCCTTTTATCCTGCCCCATGCATTGTGGCTGTGTAACAGGTGACAACAAACTGGTACCAGGGCTCCAGGGCCATGCCACAGACTCCCCTGCTTGTTTATTGCCAGCTCAGCATTGATTACTGCCCCTTTGAAGCACCTACCCATTTCTAAAAAGCCACATGTTTCTCACAGAGTTCAGGCTGTGCCTTGGAAGGCAGCGGTAGTCTGCTATGACTTTTCTCAGAAAGGAAGTTGGGTACAACAACTCAGTGCCCAGGTCAGGACTCATGAGATCCCCACCCAGTCAGATATAAGAGTTCCCACAGTAGGACAGTATTGTCTTAATTTTACTTGATTTTGTTAAGTATTTGGACATTTCAAGCTACAAAAGGGCCATATATACACGTACCTGAAACACGACCGCCCTTAACATATCCACATTTGAAAAGCTTATCCATTTACAATATTAAGACCTTGTAAGTCAACAATCAACACTCATCCTGACTAGCAATTACTCAGGAGAAATCAGTTTCGCTCAGAACCTTATCTTTCACACACTATTGTCTCCCCAGCATAAACCATGGCGAGCCTGACCTTCTTGCATAAACCCCTTTTCTACAAACAGGTGGAGTTCAGTAGCACGGTAAAGGAATCTTAAGGAGGATTCAACCAGAGAGCAGACGATGCTCTAAAAAGAACACACAATGCTCTAAAAACAACAGTTTTCTTGTTTCCATTATTATTGCAAATGGCACCTTCCTGTTTGCTAAACAGCTGCCTTCTCAGGTTAGACTGACCCAGCGATCTTGGGGTGCCACACAATCTCTGAAGGGAGCAGAACTGCTTATCCCTAAAGGATGAATGCTCTATCTCAAATCATCAGGGTATCACTACCGTATCCATTTAGCCTATTGCTGCCACAGCCTTAAAAATTAATGAGTTCCCCAGGGAATAGACAGACATAATGCTCAAAGCAAACGAAGCTGCTGCCAATACTGTTTTCCTCTTCCCTAGACACCACTTCAAACTGAAACAGAAGAGCAGATTTTGCCCCTCAGCTGAGTATCAGAATCCTTTCAGACAGAAAAAAAATACCTGTGTCTTTGTGGACAGGCCTTGAAATTTCCCTGCTTCCCAGCCAACACCACATAGTCTGACCTTGTTCCCTCTGCCATCCAAGTTCCACATGAAGAAAAACCAAGCTTTATTTTGGGGTAATGTCTGAAGTTATCTTGGTCCAAGTTTTGTGAAGATGCTAAACCTTGCTTAGAAGTGATGACCTGCATACACCTAAAAGGAGTGCTTACTTTCTCCAGCCCTGGAACTGACTTGATTACTCACTTTTCCTTTTCTGTGCAGTAGTTAACAACATGTCCACAGATATGATATGGCACATACACAGAAACACAAGGTCAGCAAAGTCATTGATGTAAGACCCCCTTCTTTGAGGAGCTATCTCATATAAAAGAGAACATCAGCAGATGGAGCTCTGCTTCTGCATCATACTCTTCAAATGTGAAAGCCTGGCAGGTGCAGAGGGGGATAGGAACAATTACTCTCTCACCCTTTCCAGCTCTTGCTTTTCATGGCTGCACTGCACACAAAAGGCACAAAAGAGAAACAGCTTCTTCTGCCTTCCAATCCCTTTGCTTCCCCAAAACCACTCCCCGCATCAACCAGTGTCACTGAGTCTGCCAGAAAAAGGTTTAAGAATCCTCAAACAAAATGCGTTAAGCATCCAGAATTATCATCAATTAACAGCTCCAAAACAATGCAATGAGGGATTAGCACAGCAGAGGAGCTCTGAAACTTACACTGATCTAAGGTCTGAGACCTGTTCTCAAACAACAGGAAAAAAAATGCTTCTCTAGGGCAAAAGACCAATACCACGCAAATCACTATGACAAGCAAGCAAGGCTTTATCTAGCCTGACACGTTAGGAGGATCTCAGATTTCTGCTCATCTCTACCTCTGGTAACTTATGAAACATCAGCTCCTAAAATCATGCAGCAACCAAGCAAGAAAATTAGCAATTACAACCAGGTAAATGCAATGCTTAAGTTCAGTATTCTAGGAAGAGGGCTAAAAATGGCTGGATGGATTAATGAGGCATTTTCCAGGACATCAAGATGGTGTTTCCGAATACCTGCTGTGTTCTCAGAATCACAATGATGTCCATAGCAATCAGTCGCAGAAGAGGAACAAAAAAAACCAGAAGCAAATTACTTTCGTGTATCCTGTGGTGGTGGCCATCAGCTCATTTCAGCCCACAAAGAAGTCCCTTAACAACCAAGGGATTCCACAGCTCCTGGGGAAAAGCTGCTTCTTTCATACTTGGCAATACCACTATCAATCAGAAGCTGCTAATCTGACAGGATGTAGTGGACAGAGGGCAGTTTGTACTTCCCTGATTTGAAACCTTTGTGGCAGAAGGTTACTCAGCTCCTTCTGAGAGGAAGGGAAATACAAAGCTACAGGAGCTGACACTCGGGCTGGAGAGGTGACGGACACAGATGGACAGGGTGGAAGCCATGCACAGAGCAGCAGACATTGGTATCAGCTGGGAAAAAAAGAAGGAAGAAAAGCTTGTAGACACAGATAGGAAACTCTGTATTCCAAACTGGAACAAACATCCGGTTTCAAGGACAGACAATAAATTAGCTTAGAGACCTACTCTCAATTTCTGTTCAGCATCAACAATCAAGGGAGTAAGCTGAATGCCTTAATAAAGCAAATTCCCAAATGATAGCAGACACTATTCCAGCTAGCTTTGGACTGCCTTCTCTTTCCAGAGCAATCAGCAATCTCGTAGGCATAGCTTTACAAATCCCAGGCCACTAGACTGTGACAGAACACAGTGAAGCCGGAGTTAGCATCAGCAGGACTTTGAAGCAAGCCCGCCAAGCAGAAGAGAATCTTTTTCTAAATCCTGGATAACTAGACATAAGCTCTTCTGTCTAAACACTGGAATCAGCATCCTGCCTAAATCAGTATCTTACCACCGGCACCATTTTTTTGGGGTTAAAAACCCCCTTTATTAAAGTTAGTACGTTTAACATTAAAGTCATGCCCAAGGCTAACACAAAGCAACAGTTCTCAATTTAAACTAATATAATGTAATCTAATCTACTCATGGATAACAGACTGAAAATTGATGTTCTGAGTTGCACAGACTACACTGCAGATAAAACATTGCTGCTTAATTGCTGGTTCATTATTTAGCATCACTGCATGACTTTAGAGCACTGAATCTCCATTTGTGAGCTGCTGCCCACTGGCAACACAAAGACCTGTGGCAATGGCCAAAACTACAAGATCTACAGCATTTCCAATCAGGAGCCTGAGGGGTTACAGTGCTAGAGAGCTCATAGGAAATTCAAAGGGATGATTTTTTTTCCTAAAAAATCCAGGACATACACTGTTGCAAATGATGCAAAAAGCTCAAAAGACATAAAAGAGCAAATGGCAGTGCCTGCTTTGGGGACAATATACATAATTAAGAAATTAGGGGTGTTAGAAAATGTACATAGCATGGAGAATGTTCCATGTGCTTGCAGTAATTTACCACAAAGAACAGAGTAACATCAGAAAACACGGTTTAAAGCAATAACTATCAAGCTGAAATACAGACAGCATTTGGGCACTCAGCTCCTTGTGTCTTTTGGTGCAAGTCAGGCATCATGCAAGTATGAGAGAAGTCCTCTTCTAATTTAAAAGAAAATAACTATTTTAATTACGTGACCATTCCAAACAGGCTCTGAAGTGCGAAAGCAATCACCAGCACGATAAAATAGCCATTACATGCTTTTTAGTCACATGCTTTTTAGGATTTGTTACAATAATTCTTGAAGCTCCCAGCAGTTTCATAACAAAGTAGTCACATCTGCAGTTTCACAGAAATTACCACGTCTGTGCCAATGTTTCATCTTACGAATGTTTGCAGGCTCCGATTTCCATGTTTAGAAGAGGAATGAAACAAGGCAACTACTTAAATTATTCCACCTCTCTGGCTTGCTATTCTGAGACTTAAGGAGCAGAGGCTTCGGTCAGGGTAATGGAATGGTGGCAGTGATCTCCACTGGCAAAGGAGGCTCTGCTCCTAAAGGAGACAGCTTCAGCCAAGCCCCGGTCTGGTAACAGACACTGTTACTGATACTGAAAATGAGGGAACAGATGCTGTTGGAGTACCAAATGGAAGGCATTCTGCAAAAGAAAATAAACACATCTAGCCATACTCAACCAGTCAAGGTACAGGAAGGAAGCAGCAAGTCCCTGTTCCTAAAAGTAAAAAGGACTCGGCAGAATCACCAGAAAAAAATGCACTGCTTGATAAATAAAATTAATTCCCTTCCCCAGAATCTCTGGATGATGCTAGGAAAAAACATATTAAGCATATTTTATTCACCTGCATTAAAACACAAAACCAACCAAAAAAACCAATCGAAAAAAACCCAAAAACAAACAGGCAAGCATAATTCAGTGAACTGACAGTAAATTCAAAAGTGGTATCATTCCAAGCAATGCTTCAAATAACATCTCTGGTAAAACAAGTACTCTCTTAGGGAGGCTGAATCAAGATGCCTAGCTTGCTTCTAAGTGTCCTGACCTAAACATTATGACCTAAATCTTGCAAGAGCGGAGAAAAATGAAACCTCAAGTCCATACAGATTCTCACTGCCATCAGCAGGCCTGCAATGGTCTGCCTTCCTTACCATTTTATGGGAGTATACGCCTGTATTTCAATTATCCCAAACTTTGGTCAAGTCCAAGGCACCAGTAAGAGCTGCAAAAGGGAGCACATGGAAGGCATCTAGGGAGATCCAGCAGGCTGCCTTTTGAGTAGGTAGCTAATCAACAGCTAATTGTAAGAGCAGGTCTCCAGAGTCTCTGTGCGGAAAAGCCGCTGCTGTTTGTGTTGTCACCACAGCTGCACGTGACAACTGCCAACCTACAACCCATGGACTGCTGTGACAACCCAAATTTCAGAGACCAGCTGGGGTCGGTGAGCAGGTCGGTGAGCTGTTCTGCTCCCCTGGACTTCTCTCAACCAAAGAAGAAACTTCTCGAGTGCTGTTCTCCCCATCCCCTAATGTCCACTTAACAACTGTCATTCTACACAAGTGAAATAAAGCTGCGCTCCTGGCGGGGGGCAGGAATGGGGCTACAAACCCATGGTAACTGTTGGTTTGGCCTTTAAAATCCTGCCTTCCCAAAGGACACAGAGCTTGCTATACCCCAGTGGAGCCTTCCCCTTATCTTGCATCCATGAAGTGGTCACATCCACCTAAAAACGCCTGCAATGCTGTTGGCTGCTAAAAATCTCCTGCCATTGAAACAGCAGGAAGAGAAAGAAGGTAATAATTGGAATGACCTGCTTTTACAGACTGCAAGTCATCTATTATGAAAATGGTTATTATTTATAGCAACTGAGAGATAAAATTCAGAACAAATACCCTCACTGTGCAAAATTCTGAGCTTTTTTTCCCCAATGGTTTTGGTTATTCAACAATATCCAGAAGAGTTCTTTACCAAATGCCAGCATTTGTATTTTCTAACAAGCTCTAAGATACCATTAGAGGCTCATATCACTGATGTTATGAACAGAATATGGCTTCCCACTGAGGGGGAGTAGTAACTATCCAGAGGGAAAAAGGAAATGTTTGTCTCAGGGTAGAAACCACAAGGATTGCTATTTTCTGGAGTGTGGAATTAGGGGGAAAAAAAAAGATACAACCTCATCTTGAAAGTGATGTGTACTCTGGTCCAAATGAGATCATCATCTAAATTTATCTAAGCCACCCTCAACAAGAGGTGAAATCAGAAGGGAATTAAGATAAGAGATTAAATCAGAAGGGAATTAAGCAGTAACCTATGCTATAGTTTCAAAATGAAAGGAGCTGTGCACAAACCTCTTACTAGTAAATACAAATGGTCCTGTTCAATCTTTAAGAATGTGAAAGTTTCAAGTCTCTGCTTCTAAGAAAGTCAGGAACAATACAGGTTTAAAAAAAAATAACTGATGGTGAACAAAACATCCTAAATTATATCTCCTCAATAAAACCTTCTTTTAGAAAAGATTTTCAATTTTAATTTACACAATTTTAGAATATATTTTCGCACAAGGCAGACTGAATTTGTTGTAATGTGTCTTTTGACTCTCTTTTGAAATGAGTTCGTGGACTGATGTGGTCCCACAGTGCAAATATTCCACTGTCAATCACTCTCAGACATGAGAAACATAACTTAAACCTTGTGCACTATAAAGAAAATCTAAACTGCTAACTGATTTTTAACAAATAATTCACTTTGTATTTTTAAAGGACAATTTCCTTCAAGCATCTTGTTTGTTTCTTTTCATCAATAGCCCCCACTGTACTGTCTACTCCTCCTTTGCAATTTATTTAAAACAATTTTATATTTTACTGACTAAAGTTTACAGACTAGTGCTATTCATACACCGATTTTCAACACCTAATTCTCAATAGCACTTAATGTGAGTTATCTTTATCTGTACCTCTCATATTTGAATAAAGATATATACATCTGCAGACACACAGAACTCATGGGATCCAGGGACATTGGGATTTCCAGGTATAATTGTGATTTCAGCAAACATGCATTTCAAGAAGTACCAAATATTTATCACAGAATATTCTGAGTTGGAAGGGACCCACAAGGATTGAGTCCGACGTCACAGAATCACTTTGCTGCACTAGTAACACAGGATACATCATTACCTGAAGGAACGCCTACAGCTGAAAATACAAAGTATTCCTCTAAATAGAAAATATTCTGTTCACTCAACATATACAGAACAAACAAAGGAGTGGATATCTAAGAGGATTTTTAACCTTAACTTCTCATATTGGGTTCACAGATAAAAACGTGTATCTTTGCCAAAGCACATGTACCTCAAAGATCCTTGTGCTCTTGCTACACCTCTACTTGCACTGTTAAAGGGCTCCTTTTATTGTCTTATTCTCCTTTAGGTTTAGATTTGATTTCACCAACTCCTGCAATAGTAATTCAAACCTAAGAGTCTGTCTACACAGGGCTGCACACCACAACAGCCATTCCAAATATTTAGGCATATACATTTCCAGTTCACAGTCTGTTTGTATAAGGGCCATGCACGCGTGGAAAATAAGCTTGGTATGCTAATGTTAGTGAATCTCCATATGTAAATTAGCCCTCCATTTACCAGTTAAATAAATCCATCTCCCACATCTCGCAGGGTCACATAGGAATGAGAGACAGCATTTAGTAACTGCCTATTTACAAACAGAAATGTATTTCTCAAGATTATTTCTGCATTTGTTGGTTTTTACTGTGAAATGAAGATGAAAGGAAGTGGAAGACAAAGATTCTTCCACTTTTTGAAATGCAAAAAATCTTAATCCACTGGACTTGCCCACTAAAATATCTAGTGATTTTTTCCCCTCAAAGCAGTGATCAATCATTCATCTGCCAAGAACTGTGTTGGGTTTGTATTTAATATTGTAGTTACAACTGTGGAATGTATTTCAGGGCATCACATGCAGTGTTAGTGTCCTGGCCTCTGAACTTCCAACCTGTTCCCTACTGACGGGAGCCTATGCTGCAAAAGGCCTCAGTGATAAAAACAGATTTTGCATGGGTATGGAAATCATCCATATGAGATATTTTGCATATTTCATTACATCAAGGGCTTCATGACCTTTGTCAACTGCACGTTTCAAAGAGCGTTCTGCAAGTGAACCAACAGCTTTGGAACACACAGCTTCCAAACAGAGACTCCTTTGGAACCAGTCATGTTGTACAGCTTCTATCATCCATTTCCTTGATTTCCAGGCAGTTCTTGGAAACAAAGTCATTCAGAACTGATGGGCGCAGATCACAGGTTCACCAAGATAAATAAAATTTCTTCCTCTAACGTAGAGTGCTTCAATTCACACTCGCTTGTAGAGAAAACCTAATTGCTCCAGTCATACTAGTGCAACTGAACAGAAACAAACATATCCACACAGGTCCTGAAAGCAGTCTCTAACCTACTATCAAGTTTCTTTAGTGCAAAAACTTCTTGTAAAGTCAAGGACATCCAATTCTCCTTCAGACACACAATTTCAGATTAGGCTACAGTGACATCTTATGCCATCAGTGTCTGCCAGGAACTCTGGAGCTCTATCCTCCACCAGCTTCTTTAAGGAACATTCTTATCTTGCAAAAAACTGCTGCCTTCAGAGTCCTGGGTGCTCATCAGCACTTTCAATGAAACATGATCTGCGGACAATCAAGGGGCAGAACAATTCTAGCGATATGTGGACTACAACATTTGAGTGACTTTTAAAAAGCAGTGTAATTAAGACTAGCTGTGTCATAGGTTATGCAGTTTGATGGAGCAGTGTATCCACACAGACACCAGTTTAGATGGTGACATGTTAGCTGTGGGTGTGGCAGTGGGCAAAACAAGCGAGGAGCAGGCTCTGCATGCTGCAGTGGTTGGTAACTTCTTACTGAAGCTTTCAAAAGGTGTCAGAAACTCTGGCCCAGCTGGAGGTACCAGGTTTGCACACACAGGATTAGGAAGACAGTCATCATCCTAAACAAATACATGTACATAAAATATATTACATGTAGTTTTCACTCTTGCTGGCACTCACTGCTATTTGAGCCCAGCCTCACACACTTAATTCTTTTCTAAAAGGTGGTCTAAACGGTTTTATTACATACTGCAATAACTAAAGGTATTTATCTGATGATGGATAACAGAGGTCACAATCTCCCTGTAACTTAAGTGAGTTGCTTATACCTGAAGGGTGAGTCTGTGCCGTAAAAAAAAGTTCCTGTTAGCACATGCAGTTGCGTCAGAATTGCTATAAAAACACAGAAAGTTGCCCTGTCTAGCTGTTATACCCATACACACAGAAGTACAACACAGAATGAAACTGGTTATGATACTGAATTACAAAGAAAACAAGAAACAAAATTTTTATGCTAGAGATCCAAGTCCTAAAAATGCTAAATATTTTGGGCAGCTACTCATGACCTTAAACCAGGGTCAGACTGTTACTTTTTGTTCCACCCATCTCTTAGAGCTGCAAACAAGGATCTGAGCCCTACTGAACCAAGTTAGGAAAGGCTGCTCCTGCCCCAAACAGCTTAGGAGTCAGGTTACATGCAGCAGGTCACTAAAGGAGGAAGGACTAAGTAAAAAAGACACAAGCCAATAACATACAACTTAATGTCATTCTAGCTGGTCACAGAGCAGGACTCTTACAACACAGGAGCTTGAATCTGATTTCTAACATGTGAGTTATTACCATACCAGCTCTTTAAAACGTTGCTCAAAATCACAGGACAATTTGCTTCCGTATAATTAAGTAAGGAGTCTGAAAAGAACATGAGTTCCATCACGAGATAAATACTGTGACCTTCCAGAGATGTTTAAAACCCTTGCCCTTCTTGAATATCATGGCTTGCTCTCTATGTGGTAGCATGGATACATACAGCACACACACACTCTGCATCTCTTCTGGCCTTATTCTGCTAAAGATGCTTTAGAGCAAATCAGTCCTTCAGATCTTAAATTTCACTTGCATATTCTCTTTTCAAGGAAGTCTCAAATATTCTCTAAAGTAGAAACATTACCTCTAAAAACTCGAGATAAACACTCTAAGTATCAGTTTAAACCAAGAATAGAGGCCCTATCATAGGTTGAATCTTGGGTCACATCACTCACACTTTGCTGTGGCCTAGAGAGGGTAAGCAGGGAACTGAAAAAGAACTGTGAGAGCAAAATTCTCAGTTATGGGATTCTGTTGTGCAACTTTTGAAAAGCTACAAGTCAGAAAGGCTCTTCTACAAAAGCCTACAGGGCTCTAGTCTCCACTGCCTCTTCTGCCTTTGGACTCAGCATTCCACAGGACAGAGTGATCTGGTTAAGCAACTAACAACCAACCAAACCTAGCAAAACTCCCTGCCTTTCAGCAAGGGTTGGTTTGTGGACAATTGTGAGGTAAAGCCAAGCAAGTAGAATTCTTCAGTGCAGTTGGTTAGGCAAATTTACTCATTTTATTCCTGAAACAGAAATTTCCTAACTGTACATTACTTCACTCCCTATGTTAAACAAACTTAACTTCCCTGTCTCATCTCTTCTGTTGACAAGCCCAAACCAGAGCTGCATGGCTGACCTTTTTAGACAGAGGCAGAAAGAACAGATT